>CAUYRT010067121.1:0-14922 GCA_963574885.1 Lepilemur ruficaudatus | reverse complement strand
CCATCCCCCAGATGGTGCGCATCACACTCATTATGTGTGTATATACCCATCCCCTCCTCCTCCTTCCCATATGCCTGACACTGAAATCTAAGACTTTAAAAAAAAAAAATCTAATCCTAATTGTTAAATGTATTAACTTTTTTTGAGACAGGGTCTCACTATGTTGCCCAGGCTGGCCTGGAACTCCTGGGCTCAAGGGATCCTCCCACCATAGCCCAGCAAGTAGCTGGGACTGCAGGCTCAAGCCCCACACCCAGCTTAAATATATATTTGTAAATGCAGTGTGTGTTCCTGTTATTAATGAATTCATGAGAGGATGCCAGCTTGTACCCCAAATTTCGTAGGAAGCAATACATATCACGAAAAATGATGAGCCAGGTGATTTCTTTTAGAAAGAAGGAAGGAAAGAGGGAGGGAGGGAGAGAGGGAGGAAGGAAGAGCAGGCCACAGGGTTTTTCCATAGAAAGAAAAAAAAACTCACAAATTGGTAAAATGAGAAAGGTCAAAAACTCCACAGGCAATAGCATGGAATGACAAGTACAATTTCAGTTCTAATATAACAATAATATCATTTTCAAAGAACTTTATTCCTTTTTAATCAAATAATTGTGGGGAATAAGAAACCATTTGGCACAGAGAACTGTAAAAGTATTTTATTAGAGAAGAATAATCAGGAAATGTAGTATTTCTTTTAGCATTTAAAGGTCTCACAGAGTTGTTGTTTTTTTAGTACCAAAAGAGAAAACTTTCAGTTCTCTATTGAGTTAGCAATCCACATTATTTTTAAACAATCACAATTCAGCAACTCATGGATGTGCAGGCTTGAACTGACTTGGGCTGAGTAGCTTTTAAAGGTGAAATTCGTGTTTGTATTAATAAATTCTGGCCTGATAAACCAGCTTCCTTGAAGACCTTGAAATTGAATAAGAGGTGCCCCAACTGCGGCTGAAATGACAGCCTCCTTCACCCACAGGCCACTTGCCTCCAGCTGTGAGGAACCACGGGCCACGCTGCTCCCTGTCCCCACCAAGCATATCGCAGCCATCTTTGGTCCCTGGGAGAACTTTCGGCAGACACAGCCTGGCTCGTGGCAGGGATTCTTATCATGTTCTAAACACGTTCATCGTTATTGGAAGTTGGATTGTGATGTGCTCAGTAGACCAGTCAAGATCAAAATGCCTCCCAAATTAGCACTAGGACATGCAAGATAACAAACCAGGGTTTTCGAAAACAAAATATCTGCACAGCTGGGGCAGGGTCCCCAGAGACTCAACATGTTTTTTTTTTTTTTTTCTTAAAATAGATGGGGTGGCCAAGTGTAGTGGCTCACACCTGTAATCCTAGCACTCTAGGAGGCTGAGGCAGGAGGATCACTTGAGCTCAGGAGTTCAAGACCAGCCTGAGCAAGAGCGAGACCCTGTCTCTATTAAAACAATAATAGTAATAAAATAGATGGGCGCTGGGTGCAGTGGCTCACATCTGTAATCCCAACACTTTAGAAGGCCAAGACGGGAAAATCACTTAAGATCAGGAGTTTGAGACCAGCCTGGGCAACATAGTGAGATCCCCATCTCTACAGAAAAATAAAAATAAAATAAAATAAGTTTATACAAATAGGCAAAATTCCATGCTTATTATTCATAAATAAAATTCACTAATTATTAAGTAACATAGGCATTTCAAGGCCTGCATTTATAAAATGTTTTCCTCCTCTGTAAAATGGGAGTAAAATTAAAACCCTTCACACTGGGTCTTTGTGAAGATTGAATGAATTAATACCTGCCCAGTAACTATTATTTTCAGTACTCCGGGGGATCTCTCTTGAGTGCCACAATGTCTGATAAGGACCAGCTACGTCATTTGTAGGGATGGGTACAAAATGAAAATGCAAAATTATTGAGAATATCAAGATAGCGAGAGCAGAGTCAAGCGCTCTCTCTGAGCTCAGAGCCCTGGCCCATTAGGTTGGCCTGTGTTTAATCATTCCATGACTTAGGAATGAGAATACTGGCCGGGAGCAGTGGCTCACGTGTAATGCCAGCACTCTGGGAGGCCAAGAAGGAAGGATCACTTGAGATCAGGAATTCAAGACCAGCCTGAGCAAGAGTGAGACCCTGTCTCTACAAAAAATAGAAAAAATTTGGCCAGGAGCAGTGGCTCACACCTATAATCCCTAGCACTCTGGGAGGCCGAGGCAGGAGGATCACTTGAGCTCAGGAGTTCAAGACCAGCCCGAGCAAGAGTGAGACCTTGTCTCTAAAAAGGAAAAATTGGCCGGATGTGGTGGTGTGCACCTGTACCAGCTACTTGGGAGGCTGAGGCAGGAGGATCACTTGAGCTCAGGAGTTTGAGGTTACAGTGAGCTATGATGACACCACGGCATTCTACCTGGGGTGAAAGAAAGAGACCCTGTCTCAAAAAAATAGTAACAAGAATACTAAGGCTAACACATTTATTCGAATAATATAAGATATTAATCAAATAACAGCTCAGTTAATTCACCTGAACAAGTCATCTAATTCTATAAGCCTGTGGGTGATAAAACCGGGGGATTAGGCCGGGTGCCGTGGCTCACGCCTGTAATCCTAGCACTCTGGGAGGCCGAAGCGGGTGGATCATTTGAGCTCAGGAGTTCGAGACCAGCCTGAGCAAGAGCGAGACCCCGTCTTTACCAAAAAGTAAAGTAAGTTTTACATAAAAATCTGGATTTCTGGCTTTTCTTAACAAAGTGTAAGCTCTGGCCACACCAAGTCAAACTCCAAGCCACCTGGCAAGAGGGGGCCTTGGCTGAGACTCTGTCTCAAAATAAATAAATAAAAATAAAAATATTTAAAGAGCCAAAATGTAATACATTTGGTGGTGTTTCTGCAGATTTGAAATATTTTAATTATCTCTTAATGCAATTTTTCCCCTTCTTAATGTCAAAAAAAATATATTGTCAAAAATGAGTTGAACTTACTGAACTTGCGAAAAATGAGCAAAACTTACCCCTTAAGAATGAATAGAGCAGAAGGGCTAGGAATCTGGGCTGTACCTCCCCCACAGTGCTATCTGTTATTACTATTATTATTGAGTGCTTAGTTTTGGACAAATTTCCATTTCCTTCTTTACACACGAAAACCAACAGCTACTCACCAATGTAGCTTTATTCCTCCAAATCCAAGTTTATACTGCTTTTCATAAAATATTTTTCCGCAAGGAAAGACATAACTCCATGCGGTTGTAAAGGTGTCTATCTCAGTAAGAATGAAGTCCGACTTCCAAACGCTGTTTTCTAAAGCATACGAACATTTTCCAGGTACATGCATCTACAGGCAAACCATTCTATTTTAAGTTCCTAACAAACACACAGAAGCCAACTCATCAAAACAGAAGCCATAGAAATGATTTTGAGCATAACCGTGACCACATCCTAGACGACTTCTGAAACCTACCTTGAGCCAGGTGTAGCCAACCGCTCTGTGTACATTACCGCCTTTAATCCTTGCAACAACCAGATGGAATTAATTATTATTAAACCCATTTTATAGCGGAGGGAACAGAGTTGCAAAGCAAAAGCTTAAATAATTTGTCCAGGGTCTTAAGCAGTGGATCAGATCAGCCCGACAACTGAGTGGTTCACTTTCCCTTCCAAAACTATTATCTGGCATGAAACCCCAGTGGCTTCAAGTCGAGGACAATTCCTGGAAATGTGGGGACAAGCAAAAGTCAACTGTCTTCCCAATTTTTTTTTTAAGCATAACCTATTACCTGTATTACCATTTTGGAAACACTGAACCAGAGCGCTGCTCTTGGCATTGGTGCTGCCATCCTGGTCTTTCCTGAGTGATGGGTGATTTATAGAGAATTCCACACACATTCCCTAAGCAATCTGCACCTTGCCTTCAGGATCCCACCCCTCCCCAGCCACAACAGCACTATTTATTTCTTTTTAATCAGCCTGCATCTAGTTTTTCAGCGTTCCGCATTATCATCTGCTAAATATAGTCCGATGTGCTGTTTGTTTTAGTTCCTGGTGCCAAGACCTTGATACGGTCCTCTGCCCCCACCTCAGGAATTTCCCAAATAAATCGTGAAACGGAGGACAGTTGAAGTTAAGAGCCGACCCCCTAGAATCCAGAAAGAAGTAGTTTAGGTAAGCATTTGCTCGTAAGTCCCCCGTTTTCCCTTCCCATCCTAATCCTGTAATTTCTCTCTATAGGGAACACAGGGCTCTTCAGAAAAGTGCCTCATGAAACACTGATTTATTTTTGTCTCGGAAGGAGTCAGCGATCAGATATTCTCTTGATTCTCTCCCCTTGGCCAGTGAGTCGTATTCATTCATTCCTTGCCTGAAAGGTTTTCTCTTTCATCTCTTGAAAAACTATCCCCCTTCCTTTCATTTTAAAAGCCCAGTCAGAAAGGGCCCAGGTCTGTGGCTTGGGGAGGCCTCCCAGCTCCTTCTCCTCCTGAGAAGCTGCCGGAGCGGCCGGCTGCTGGGGTGGACATCAGAGTCCATTCTGCACACGACTCAGCCCCAGGACCCCAAGACCACCGGCGTGCCCACGCGCAGGCTGGGCCCACGGAAACACGCCTGGTGTTTCCGAATTTCAAGGTAAACAACTCTTTGACAAACAGCCTTTCAATTGGCCTTCAGGGAGCAGTTAGAGCGATGGTACGTTTTTGAGCTTGGCCTATGATTTCTTTTTTTCCTCTTCACATGAACATTTAAATGGCCCTCTCTGCCATTGTATTGTAAGCACTATAATTAGCATGATTTAAACAATGTAGCCATAACTAAACCAGATTATCTATCTGGACTTAATCTAGTGAGAACAAAGAAATCCATTCAATTTGCCCTGAAATCCGATTTAATACATAAACTTGAATAGAGAAAGTCAACATTCTGGGTAACTTTAATGCAATCAGATGATTTTTTAAAGTACACTATGCCAGAAAATGGCAAATGTCTTTAAAAAGAAAGAAAGAAAGGAAAAGGCCATAAACTGTCACTTGCCACTGCTGTTCCTCACTTAGGGGCCTTCCGAATTCAGGAGAAAGCCACGCAAGCTGCTACGTGAAAGATGTTTATCAGAAATCGCTTGGTGTATCACACAGCTGTTTGTGTATTACGACACCTTCCTAGAAGCCATGCCCTCTAAACTGGTTTCTTTAATCAAGATAGAAATGTAAACCAGCATTCAATAAAAATACAGCCCGGCACTCAAAATGCCAAACTTCTAACAGCAGATAATACAAGAAGCAAGATCGATAGTGTTTCCAAGGTTCTTAAGGTATGTGCACAAGACTCAAGAAAGTTTGTCTGTTAAAAACAGGTATTTCTTCTCCCACCCCTTTGTCATGTCACTTTGATAAGGCCAAGTGTTTATCTTTTTTTTTTTAACATTGCAATTGCTAAAAAAAAAAAAAATCATTTAACACAGTCCAATTTTAGGTTTATTATTTTTTCAATATCCAATACGTTCAGGCTTTCTATGCAACCTTTGCTTTCTGTTCAATGCTGTTAGTTACATTCTTGTTCTGCCTGCTATAAACTGCCCCTATCGGCAGAGATTCAAAGAATATTTGAAAGAGGGAGTGTATTTATCAAAGGAGAAAAAAAAAATGAAGAAAATAAAGACAGCACGAGGGCATATTGGATATATAAACTGTTCTTCCTGAAAAGATAAATGATTTGTTAATGAATAGATCCTTTAGGCCATAAAGAATCCATTTATTTTCTTTTGAATTTGAATAGAAGAGATTTGCATTTTTCCTGCGCAGATACACTTAAATTAAAATGCAGAGCATGAGGGCAGTATACAATCACACTAAATAATAATGGGGGCATACTGTATTAGTCATAAAAACAAAATGAATAGTTTGGGGAAGGAAAGCATCGTGGTAGGCAAAATGTACATTGACACCAAACGCCTACTGTCAGAAGAAAAAATAAAGAGATTAAGACCACGTATAAACTGGTAACAGTTTGCCATTTATTTTTACATATTCAGGGAGGAGGGGCCACGGGCAATGTGTTTATCTTGTATGGAATCTACAATGTCTAAAATGTCCACTTCTCTGATAGCAAAGTGTTAAGAACGTTTCTCTGTATTTTGAGGTCTAATTATTCATAAAGTGAACAGTTTTTTTTTCCCCAAAGCAGAGTAGAATCAAGATTTTTTTTTTCCCAAAAAAATGTATTATGAAAACGTCTTTGTGACAGGCTAGTGTGACAGGCATGATCGGCTGAGAACAGGAAGTCCTCCATAATCTCCGTGCCTCTTCCCTTCTCTCAATCCTTCCCTCCCCCACCCCACACGCACAGGAGAAAGTATTCCCAGGGCTTTGATTGCCATCAATTTACAGCAGAGTTTGCTGAGAGACTCGAGTCGGGTGAAGACCAAAAACAAAGTACGAGCTATTAAGGAAGGTTCAGGAGCAGCGAGGTCTTAAAAATTGGGAAAAGAGGAAGCAGGTAAATTTCTTTGGATTGAGGGAATAATCTACGATAAGAAGATCTCCAGTGTACACATTCCAAACTTAAAAAAAAAAAAAAAGATCGGGTGTGGCAAAGTCAAAATGCCTTCGGGGCCAGGCAGGTGGCAGAAGTGAGGCCGGCCACAGAGTGGGGACACGGGTGGCCAAATGGGGAGGCAGTGTGTGCTCCTCAACCAAGGGCCCCTCTTGCCAGGTGGCTTGGAGTTTGACTTGGTGTGGCCAGAGCTTACATTTTGTTAAGAAAAGCCAGAAATCCAGATTTTTATGTAAAACATACTTTAGAAATGTTGGCAACTATTTCAAAATGTTTAAATACCATCTGAGCCAAATAAAACATGACTGTAGGCTAAGACAGCCCTTGTCCACCACTTTGCTTATGAAGAACATAAAAATCCAGAAAAGGACTATTTAAAGCATGTACTGTACTTATACCATTGGTTACCTATTAATAGTTTCTGAATAACTCTGGCTGATTAGATAGTAACTGATAGGACAGACACTTTATTTTTTAACTTCATAATCAGCCATTTATTTATTCAACTTTTTTTTAAAGAGAACTTGCTATGTTGCTCAAGCTGGTCTCAAACTCCTGGCCTCAAGCAATCCTCCCAACTGGGCCTCCCAAAGTTCAGGGATTACAGGAGTGAGCCACGGCGCCCAGCCTTAACTATTTTTTTTTTTTTTTTTATTGAATGTCTGCCAAGTGCTGGGAACTGGGCGTTGCATAGAATGTTCTTGTCTAGAGGGAATTCCGCCACTAGAAACCCATTATTTTGGATGTAAGCAATCAATAATTCTAAGAATTTGTAAGGGAGAAATTTGAAAGGCAATATTCTCCCCTAAATTAGCAGATTGTTTATTGTTGATTAAGTGATTAAATCTTCAATTTAATTGATTCATATCTACTTAAAGGGACTCATTAAAGGGTTTCCCATGAGCTGTTTGTACTGCAGTGTTGAACCCAAATTTTACCTGCATACTGCCGAAAATACCGGCTAATTCTCTGAAAGCGATAGGCATATTTCTCTTTTGTCGTTATGTGAACAACAAAATGGAAAATTGACCAGGTTGCTGCATTGTAGGCACTGTACTTTTCTCTGAAGTGACCTATTAATATTTCACAACACAACTAATCTTTTTCCTTGAGTACATTAAAGTGGAGGTCTCACAAAAGTTGAGTGGTCTCATAAATGGCTTAAAAAGTGCAGGTATTGGCTGGTCATGGTGGCTCTCGCCAGTAACCCCAGCACTTTGGGAGGCTGAGGTGGGAAAACTGCCTGAGGCCAGGAATTCAAGACCACCCTGGGCAATATAGTGAGACCCTGTCACTATAAGGAAAAAAAAAAAACTAAAAATATCAAAAAGAACCAATTTCTGGCACATTTGGAATGGGGATAATTTGGTATAAGCTTTCTAGAAGGGAGTTTGTATGGAACCAAACATAAAATACAGGTACACTGTGATGTAGGTTTTACCTCTAGGGATTTGCCTTAAGAAGGGCTTCTACGTGAAAGGCTGAATACACAAGAGTGTTTGCACAAGGCTCAATTGGAATAATTATAAATTGCATACACATTGAATGACCCTTAAAAATCACCAGAGGGTTCCATAAACTATGGCTGAGGCATTAACAAAGATAATGTTGGCCAGGTGGGTGTAGTAGCTCACACCTGTAATCCTAGCACTCTGGAAGGCCAAGGCGGGCAGATCGTTTGAGCTCAGGAGTTCGAGACCAGCCTGAGCAAGAGCGAGACTCAGTCTCTACTCAAAATAGAAAAATTAGCCAGGTGTGGTGGCGCATGCCTATAGTCCCAGCTACTTGGGAGGCTGAGGCAGGAGGATCCTTTGAGCCCAGGAGTTTGAGGTTGTAGTGAGCTAGGCTGATGCCACGGCAGTCTACTCAGGGCAACAGAGTGAGACTGTCTCAAAGAAAACAAAAACCCAATAATGTTGATGTATGTTTATTATTGCAGAAAAAATCTAGGATATACCACACAAAATTTGTAGAGTATAATGGTATCCATGTAAAATTACTGTGTTTGAGAGACGTCTTAAATGATGTTCATTGAAATGTTAAAAAATGCTCTTTTTGGGCACGCGCAGTGGCTCATGCCTGTAATCCTAGCACTCTGGGGGGCCAAGGCAGGGATCGCTTGAGACCAGGAGATGAGCCTGAGCAAGAGCGAGACCCTGTCTCTGCAAAAAATAGGGAAAAAAAAAAAAAACTAATCGGACATGGTGGTGAGCACCTATAATCCCAGCTACTTAGGAGGCTGAGGCAAGAGGATGGCTTGAACCAGGAGTTGGAGGTTGCAGTGAGCTATGATGATGCCACTGCACTCCAGCCCGGATGACAGAGTGAGATTCTGTCTCAAAAATTTTTTTAAAAAAAGAATGTTTTTTTTCTATGTGGTAGAATCTTAGATAACTTAAACTCTCTTGATACTTTTTTTTTTTTTTGGCCCACTATTCTCATAGAGAAGAAATGTGCTGAGTGGGAATGAGATAAAGCAAAGAAGCATAAACTTAAAAACTGAATAAATAACTTTTTCAAATAATCGCAACGACTCAAAATTGAGTAATATCCCTGATTGCAATTTCCTGAGGTTAGAACATCTCTCCCTTAACTATAAACAGACACCACGTGGTGTGACGTGGGTTCGCCCTCTGCATCCGCGCCGGGGCCGGGGCCGCGCCACCTTTCCCTGCGCAGGGCGTGGCTGAAAGGCCGGAGAGCCATCCTTGCCTTCTGTCGCACTGCCCTGTATGAGCGACACACTGCGCCTTTTTTCCCCTCTCCTCCTCCGGCCACTATTCATGGAGTCTCTGACATTTGTTATTCAGGTTTTGAAGCACATCTGCACACAACCGCAGGCATCAGCTGAAAAATGAACGCGCCGATCCTGGGCTCGCCTGGCCTCCTGCATCCTCGCCAACGTCTCCCGGGAAGTTACCTTCTGATTCCGATGAGTCTACCCAGTGTTTGCTTGG
Source organism: Lepilemur ruficaudatus (assembly GCA_963574885.1). Classification (NCBI taxonomy): domain Eukaryota; kingdom Metazoa; phylum Chordata; class Mammalia; order Primates; family Lepilemuridae; genus Lepilemur; species Lepilemur ruficaudatus. The sequence continues at coordinate 5,451 of CAUYRT010067121.1, read as the reverse complement.
GTTTCCCGTCAACACAACAATACGTAAGAGTTTTCCAGACTACATTTTATGAAGTTAATAAGTCACGGAATACACCACCACAACAAAAACTTCTGTAGGCAAATTAGCATAGGAAATCCGGGTTAGAGAAAATCAAACTGTTTCTGAGCGTGTGTGATATGTAAACACGTGCAACAGCTTTTCAAGGGGAGGAGATTATATTCCCTGGATCTAGCCACTCCCCAAAGAACAACTGAGTTCTTCAAAAGGATCGTATGTGAGTCACCCTGGCTTTAAAAAAAAAATCCCCAATTTTTGTTATCCTATTTTTAAAATATTCTACCATTTCTTAATAATCCACAGTGACTCTTTCATTCCTTTATTCCACTATCTCCTAGACCAGCGGTATGCAAAGATTTTTGCATAAAGGACAATTCAGAAAAGATGAACATGTTTTTAAAGGTACATATGGTTATTCAAAGTGAAATAGTTTATTGCATTGGGTGGAGAGTACCTTTATGACTTAACTTACCTACCTTGGTGGATTCTAAGGGTGATCAGGAGTGAGAAAATGTCTGACATGTGATAAGTCCTGTCTTAGTTCAGGCCCATATAGCCAATTACCGTAGAGCGGGTGGCTTAAATAACATTTCTCACAGTTCTGGAGGCTGGAAGTCCGAGACCAGGGTCCCAGCATGGTCAGGTTCCAGCGCAGGTATCCTTACCAGTTGCACACACCTGACTTCTCCCTTTATCCTCACATGGTGGGAAGAGGCCAGCTAGCTCTCTGGCCTCTTCTAAGAGGGGTAGCTGATCTCTTTCATAAGGGCTCCGCTCTCATGCCCTACTACCTTCCAAAGGCCCCAGCTGCAAATACCATCACATTGGGGACTGGATTTTGACATACCGATTCTGGGGAGACACAGACTTGCAGAATCCAAAACAAGTACTGGAGAAATATTATCCAAACGTAACTATCCTTATAATTACAATAACTGTGTGAGAGAGGTCCTATTGCTTCCCTCATTGTATTTGTTTTGTTTTGTATTATTTTTTTAAGACAGAGTTTCTCTCTGTTGTCCAGGCTAGAGGGCAGTAGTATCACCACAGCCCACTGCAACCTCAAACTCCCAGGCTCAAGCGATCCTCCTGCCTCAGCCTCCTGAGGAGCCAGGACTACAGGCTTGTGCTCCCGTGCCCTGCTAGCTCCTTCATACTACAGATGAGAAAATTAAAGCCCAGAACAGGTAAAGAAAGTCACACAGTAGAAAGCAGCGGGATAGGATTAAAACCCAGATCCTCTGGTCCAAGAGCTCAAACTGTAAACCAGAAAAACTTTTGATGAGAGTAGCCCTGGGCCAGGCAGACAGCAAAAGCTCCCTAAGCAGCTATTATGCTTATGTTGCGCTAAATATTTCCTGGAAGGGAGTGGTTCTGGATTGGACTTCAGTCTCACAGATGAAGGACGCCAGAACAGAGGTTTATAACAACCTGCAAGACGGAAATAAACCCTATAAATGTGGGTAGAACCTTCTCCACCGTAAAGTACATTCGTTTCTTCAGAACACCCCAAAGCAGACATTCGTTCATTCATTGTTCAACAACTATATCTTGAGCACCTGTTAGAGGCCAGGCATTGTGTCCAGCATTGGGCCTGAATGCCAGGATTCAGGGCAAGGATCCAGGATCCTCGTGCAAACACAGGGACTAGCATCAAAACAATACACTTATATTAAAACGCAAATTTGACGAGGTTGGAATTTAAGATTAAGTAAGGTACTTGATTTTCAACCATAAACTTGAAAATAATTTTAGTATATACTTACTGGGTCTGCAAATGCACTTACACTATCCAGCCACAGAAAAGCCAATGCTTCTTGGGTATAATAATTGCTTATGTGCTGTAACAAAGAGTTTAAAATGTGCTTGCACGTGCAATGTTCAAATAGGTCTCAAGTCTCGGAGGGAAGTGAGCTGTGGAAACCAAGGCCAGCAATCTTGGGGTCAGCAATCTTGGGGTCAGCAATCTTGGCCCAGGTATCAGTGCGATGGTTACTGTCACTATTCTTGCCATGTGCCATTTCCCCATTTCCTCAAGTTAGCTGGGACGCTTCTCTTCCTCATAAACTTAAAGAGTCTAATCTATATTCCCCAAACTGCAAGGTTTTGTGTGCAGAAGTATATATACATAAAAATGCTCTAAAATCTTCACTTTATTACTAAATTTGAAATGTAAGTCTGACTATCGTGAGCATTCAATTCTAGGTACTTTTGGTTGCAGTAAATATCCTTTTAAAAACATATATGTAGGGGCAGGGTGGCTCACACCTATAATCCCAACACTTTGGGAGGCTGAGGCAGGAGGATCACTTGAGGCCTGGAGTTCAAGACCAGCCTGGGTAAGTAGTGAGTGAGAGCCCGTCTCCACAAAAATTGAAAAGTTAGCTGGGCCTCGTGGCACATGCCTATAATCCCAGTTAATTGGAAGGCTGAGGCAGGAGGATTGCCGAGCCCAGGAGTTTGGGGCTGCAATGAGCTATGATCATGCCACTGTGCTCCAGCTTGGGTGACAGAGCAAGACCTTGTCTCTAAAAAAAGGGAAAAAGAAAAAAATATATATGTGTGTAATATGTACGTATGTACGTGTGTGTTGTGTATGGGATTTGAAAATAATTTTAAGATTTTTTAAATAAATGAATTATAACATTTAATTATTATATCATTATAATAATATAATATAATAATATAAAAAATATTATAATATTTTTTCTTGTGGTAGAATTTGACCCATCGTGATTGTCAATAACAACAATAACAATAATAGTAATAGCTGATGTGTAATGAGGGTTACTATGTGACTGGCTCTGTGCCGGGCATTTGACACATGCTGTCACGTATAATCTTCACATGGCTTTACCAGGTTGGCATTGTTACTTGCTTCATTTCACAGAGGAGGGAACAGACAGATTTAAGGCATTTGTTCAAGATCGTGTAGTTTGTAAGGAAATCATAGTTAGCCCTGGTGATGAAAAGAAATGATCTCTCCCTTGGGGGAGCTCGGAGTATGCAGTGTCTCCAAAGTGCGGAGGGTGTGGTGCCCGGGATCACTGGGTAGCAAAGAGAAAACCTTAGAACTTCTATTGCTGTTTGCTTTTTATATTAAAAAAAATAATAAGAAAGCACTTAAGCACTATATTATTATTTAGTTTACAATTGACCCTGACTTCCCCAGTCTGTAGGGGCTCACCTGTTACTCATAGTGTTTTAGGTATCCTGGCAGAAAAGGTGGGACTCTACTACATGGAAGGTTCACAGTCAGTGCCAGAAAAAATACAGAACACTCAGTTAAATTTGAGTTTCAGATGAACAACAAATAATTTTTTAGTATGTGTATAGCCCAAATATTGCAGTTCATGTTGTTTTGCTCAATCTGGAAACGCTGGCAGTGGCATCCTCTCTGCTGTGTTTACATTCAGTGGCTTCTGTCTGAAGACTGATTTACTGATTATAATACCTAGTTTAGCCTAAATCAACCTTCCCCAACGATAATACTTGATTAGCATTATCTTCGAGCTGTGGTGCCGGTGCACAGGGCCTGAGCCTATGTCTCCAGACGTCTTGCAAGCTTTGCTCGTAGTGCTCTTTGGAATCCTGAGACCATCGGGTAAAGAAGTTTGGGCTACACTGGCAGAAGATGGGTGACCACATGGAACAGAGATGAGGACTCATCCTACCTGAGGACTGGTCAACCATCCAGTCAAACAACCAGCAGACATGTGAGCAAGGCCATCCTAGGCCAGTTGACCACAGATGCATGAGCAAGCCCAGTAGAGATCAGCCTCTCTGGCTTAGTCTAGAAGAATATGACCTGCAGAACACAGTTGTTGCTTTAAGCCACTAATTTTGGGGGTGGTTTATTACATAGCAAAAGCTAGCCGATATACTGAGAAAAGATATTTAGCTGGCCAGACCTTGCGTTGGCCTGAAAACAACAACTTTTTGCTGGAGCCTAGACTTGCTCCTGGAGGCCTTTGGCTCTAATTGCCTTTTTTTTTTTTTTTTTTGAGACAGAGTCTTACTCTGTCACCTGGGCTCAAGTGCAGTGGTGTCATCATAGTTCACTGCAACCTTAAACTCCTGGCTCAAGTGATCCTCCTGCCTCAGCCTCCCAAGTAGCTGGGACTACAAATGAACACTATGACACCTGGCTAATTTTTCTATTTTTAGTAAAGAAAGGGTCTCACCCTTGTTCAGGCTGGTCTTGAACTCCTGATCTCAAGCAATCCTCCTGCCTCGGCCTCCCAAAGTGCTAGGATTACAGCTGTAAGCCACCTTGCCGGGGCTTTTTTTGGTTTTGACTTCCAGAATTCTTTCAGTGCTCATTTCTCCTTCAGAGAATGTATATTTCCTTGTTGTTTCTTCTGTTACCAAAAACCTTGTGTCTTTTACACATGTGGTCAATTATAGGGGCAGTATGTATGCAAGCAAAACTGTGGTTGGAAACTTCATTGAGCATACAGTGGCCACCTAAATGTTCAAATTAAACGGTTAGCCATGCAACCATTACATTACAAATGCAGGCAAAATTTCTCCCAGAACTTTTCATGATTTGAAATGGTACCTAAAGTTCCATCTATACAACAGTAGCTGAGAGAGACACTATTCACTTGTTCGTTCATCAACACACTTATTGAACACCTACCTTGCCAGGCACTCTGCTAGGTCTGTAAGATACAGCAGGGAACAGGACCTACCTGGTACCTGCCATTAGGAGCTTGTGTCCCACACACCAAGTGCTTTGTCTTTTTAAATTTCCTTGGCTGGGGTCAAATCAAGACCGTTCTATTAGGCATCTACCCTCTAAAGAGTATTAGGAGAAATGAAAGCAATGAAGTATTTTAAAATTTGTTTTAGCAACTCTTCATGATACCAAATAATGCATTTCTTGGGTTTTTTTTTCATGGAATTGCCTGATTATTTGAATGTATAAACAATATACTGTTTTGGCCGGGCGTGCTGGCTCACGCCTGTAATCCTAGCACTCTGGGAGGCCGAGGCGGGAGGATCGCTCACGGTCAGGAGTTCGAAACCAGCCTGAGCAAGAGCGAGACCCCGTCTCTTCTAAAATAGAAAGAAATTAATTGGCCAACTAAAAATATATAGAAAAAATTAGCTGGGCATGGTGGCGCATGCCTGTAGTCCCAGCTAATCGGGAGGTTGAGACAGTAGGATCGCTTGAGCCCAGGAGTTTGAGGTTGCTGTGAGCTAGGCTGACGCCACGGCACTGTAGCCCGGGCAAAAGACTCTGTCTAAAAAAAAAAAAAAAAAAAAAAGAATATACTGTTTTGAGCATTGGAGAGGTATCAACTACACAATGCACTATCTGGATGGCTAAGGCTACATCTCACTCACATCCAGTGTAACTGGAGAATTGTAGAACCACCCGCATAACTGAGGTATGTTGAATCACTC
>CAUYRT010067116.1:0-11346 GCA_963574885.1 Lepilemur ruficaudatus | reverse complement strand
CCCCGTCTCTACTAAAAATAGAAACAAATTAATTGGCCAACTAAAAATATATAGAAAAAATTAGCCAGGCATGGTGGCGCATGCCTGTAGTCCCAGCTATTCGGGAGGCTGAGGCAGAAGGATCGATTGAGCCCAGGAGTTTGAGGTTGCTGTGAGCTAGGCTGATGCCACGGCACTCTAGCCTGGGCAACAGAGTGAGACTATGTCTCAAAAACAAATAAATAAATAAAATAAAGTAATGAAATGGAGAGTGGGGGGAGAAGAATGATAGAAAACAACCATAGTATAATTACCAGAGATGTTTTGTAATAGAGGAGTATGTGGGTTAAAGAGCAAGTGTCAAGATTTCTTACAATTAAAGCCACATATCAAAAGTAAACATTTTTAAATGACATATAATAATTGTACATATTTATGGGGTACACAGTGCAGTCTCGATGGTCAGATCAGGCTAATAGCATACCCATCATCTCAAACATTTATCACTTCTTTGTGTTGGGAATATTCGATATTCTCTTTCTAGCTATTTGAAACTATATATTACCGTTAACTGTGGTCACCTGCTGTGGTATAGACCACTAGGAAAAAAAGGAAACTTTTTTATCAAGCAAGTTAATCAGAGTTGTAAGTTTACATTCAGGCATACCTTGTTTTATTGTACTTTGCTTTATTGTACTTTGCAGATAAGGTATTTTTAATAAATTGAAGATTTGTGGCACCAAGTCTATCGGCGCTATTTTTCCTACAGCATGCACTCGCTTTGTGATCTCTGTGTCACATTTTGGTAATTCTTACAATATTTCTATTGTAATTGTTTTGGGGGCACCACAAACCACACCCACATAAGACAGCAAACTTAATCGACAAATGCTGTTTGCTTTCTGACTGCTCTACCAACTTGCCATTCCTCTCTTTCCCTCTCCTCAAGCCTCCCTATTCTCTGAGACACAACAATATTGAATTAGGCCAATGAATCACCCTAAAATGGCCTCTAAGTGTTCAAGTGAAAGGAAGTGTCAGAAGAGTCCCATGTCTCTTACTTTAAATCAAACGCTAGAAATGATTAAGTGAGGATGGCACGTTGAAAGCCAAGATAGCCTGAAAGCTAGGCCTCCAGCCTAGCCAAGTTGTGAATGCGAAGGAAAAGTTCTGAAGAAAATTAGAAGTGCTACTCCAGTGAACACACAAATAAAAAAAAGCAAAACAGCCATATTGCTGACATGGAGAAAGTTTTAGTGGTCTGGAGAGAAGATCAAATCAGTCACACTATTGCCTTAAGCTAAAGCCTAATCCAGATCAAGGCCCTAACTGTCTTCAATACTATGAAGACTGAGAGAGGTGAGGAAGCTGCAGAAGGAAAGTTAGAAGCTGGCAGAGGTTGGTTTATGAGGTTTAAGGTAAGAAGCCATCTCCAGAACATAAAAGTGCAAGGTGAAGCAGCAAATGCTGATGGAGAAGCTGCAGCAAGTTTTCCAGAAGATCTAGCTTAGATATTTGATGAAGGTGGCTTCTCTAAACAACAGATTTTCAATGTAGATGAAATAGCTTCCTATTGGAAGAAGATGCCATCCAGGACTTGCATAGCTAGAGAGGGAAGTCAAAGATTCAAAGGACAGGCTGAGTCTCTTGTTAGGGGCTAATGCAGACGGTAACCTTAAGTTAAAGCCAATGCTCATTTATCATTCCAAAAATCCTAGAGCGTTTAAGAATTATGCTAAATCTACTCTGCCCATGCTCTAGAAATGGAACAACAGAGTCTGGATGACAGCACATCTGTGTCCAGCATGGTTTACTGAATATTTTAAGCCCACTGCTGAGAAATACTGCTCAGGAAAAAAGGTTCCTTTCAAAATATTACTGTTCATTGACAATGCACCTGATCACCCAAAAGCTCTGTGCTCAGAGATGCACAAGGAGATGAATGTTGTTTTCATCCTGCTAACATGACATCCATTCTGCAGCCCATGGATCAAGGGGTGAATTCTACTTTCAAGTCTTATTATTAACGAAATACATTTTGTAAGGTTACATCTGTAATTCCTCTGATAGATCTGGATAAAGTAAATTGAAAACCTTCTGGAAAGGATTCACCATTCTAGATGCCATTAAGGACATTAGTGGGAGGAGGTCAAAATATCAACATGAACAGGAGTTTGGAAGAAATTGATTCCAGCCCTCCGGGATGACTTTGAGGGATTAGAGACTTCAGTGAAGGAAGTAACTACAGAAGTAGTAGAAACAGCAAGACAACTAGAATTAGAAATGGAGCCTGAAGATGTGCCTGAATTGCTATAATCTCATGATAAAACTTCAACAGATGAGAAGTTGCTCCTTATGGATGAGCAAAGAAAATGGTTTTTTGAGATGGAATCTACTCCTGGTGAAGATGCTGTGAACATTGATTAAATGACAAGAAAGGATTTAGAATACATAGAAACTAAGTTGTTAAAGCAATGGTGGAATTTGAGAGGATTGACTACAATTTTGAAAGAAGTTCTACTGTGGGCAAAATGCGGTCAACAGCACCACATCCTACAACGAAACGTTTTGTGAAAGGAAGAGTCAATCGATGCAGCAAACTTCATTGTCTTATTTTAAGAAATTGCCACAGCCACCCCAGTCTTCAGCAGCCACCACCCTGATCTGTCAACAGCTGTCAACATTGAGGCAAGACCCTCCTCCAGCAAAAAGGTTACATACAACTCACTGAAGGCTCAGATGATTGTTAGCATTTTTTTAGCAATAAAGTATTTTTAATTTAACATTTTTAGACATAATGCTATTGTACATTAAATAAATTACAGTGTGGTATAAGCATAACTTTTAGATACACTGGAAACCAAAAAAATTCATGTGACTTGCTTTGCTGTGGTGGGCGATAACTGAACCCACAATGTCTTTGCGGTATGCCTGTGTATGGAAGAGTGTGACTATAAATAGTTTTAGCATACCAGAATTTTCATTTGCTCAAATTATAAATGCTTTTTCTTTAAAATTGGTGAAGAATTTTGTGAAGTCTCCATAACTGGGTGACTGTGGGTCCACACAGAGAGTTGAGGAAAGTCCTGCACAATCCCCTCCTGAGCACCCAAAGGACAAGGACGAGTCCTCCCTTGAACATGTTGCAGTAGAGGGGCCAGGAGGGGACCAACAATGTGGTTCCCACACTCCTTGGGAGGGACTGGCTGGAGGCCCGTCCCATTTGCTGGTGGCTGGTTGTGTGCTCTTTGAGTAGACCCAGTATCTTTTAGGGAAGGCAAAGTTGCCCTTTGAGAGCCTCCCTTCAACTCTTGGAAGACCCAAAGACAAGTCAATGCCTGTTGATAAGTCTTCTCTGGGCTGGGCTATTTAAGAGCAAGGTCCTGGCTCCCAGAGATCCTTTTGTTTCAGGATCCTCCTGGTGAGGGATGGTGTCTGCTCATTCCCCGCCGGCCACTCAGAGCCCACACGGGAGACCCAGGATCGGGCCCATCAAGACGGCAAGTGTGCAGGGTAGAGCAAAGTGCCCAAGTCTGACCTCATATGATGCTTTTGTTAATGACTACCGATCTAAAAAAAACACTGATTAACCCAAATTAGACATCAAAAAATTGTTTCTGTCCTGAATTCTGCATGAAAACATTTTTGTTCATATCAATGAAGGTAACAAGAGAAAAAACTGCTGCAGTTTTTCACTCCCGTAAACATATCTGCTCTGGTTCCAAATCAGAATGCTTTTCTCTTATCACTTCCACTGCTGGGAAGATAACAGAGCAATTTAGAGCCTAGTAAAGAAAGTAGATTTGACCTTGGCACAAATCTTTTTGTCAAGAGATACAAGAGGCTGAGCATTCTCTGGACAGTGTCTTTGAATATCTTAGTTGACAACAAGATCGGAGCATTGCAAGACTGCCAGCTCCAAGGCAACTATGGGGTTGAGGAGGGTTCACCCCATGGGGTGCAGGTGAGCAGGGCCATCACGGTGTGCAAGAATGTGAACTGGGTCACAAAAGCTGAATTTAAGGCTTGTGAGACCCAGGGACAGGATCTAGGCAACAAGCAAGTACAGGGTTTCATAGACAAGTCCCTGAGACAAACACAGGGACTTTTTGTCAAAGGTATTGCCACGGGGAATATTAGTGAGTATTACACTATTTTCTGTCCACTTGATGATCTAAAATTGTGATCCCCAACCCCTGGGGCCACAGACCAGTCCAGTTTGTGGGCCTGTTAGGGGATTTACGTTGCACCCTCCTTTTGAGAATCTAATGCCTGATGATCTGAGGAGAAGCTGAGGCGGTGATGCTAGCGCTGGGGAGCAGCTGCAAATACAGATTATCATTAGCAGAAAGATTTGACTGCACAGAGACCATAATAAATCAATCACTTGCAGACTCATATCAAATCCCTATTAGTGGCCGGGTGCGGTGGCTCACACCTGTAATCCTAGCAGTCTCGGAGGCCGAGGCGGGTGGATCGCTCAAGGTCAGGAGTTTGAAACCAGACTGAGCAAGAGTGAGACCCTGTCTCTACTAAAAATAGGAAGAAATTAATTGGCCAACTAAAAATATACACAAAAAATTAGCCGGGCATGGTGGTGCATGCCTGTGGTCTCAGCTACTCGGGAGGCTGAGGCAGAAGGATTGCTTGAGCCTAGGAGTTTGAGGTTGCTGTGAGCTAGGCTGATGCCATTGCACTCTAGTCTGGGAAACAAAGCGAGACTCTGTCTCAAAAAAAAAATCCCTATTAGTGAGTGGCAAGGGACAATGTAATAATAATAGAAATAAAGTACACAATAAATGTAATGCGCTTGAACAATACCAAAACCATCCTCCCACCCCACCCTGCCCCTGCCCTGTCCGAGGAAAAATTGTCTTCCATGAAACCAGTCCCTGGTGCCAAACGGTTAGGGACCGCTGATCTAAAGCACTATCTTTGAACTATGGTTGTCTGAGAACTACACACCTGGACTGCATTTTCTGGTCACTTCTGGAGACTCCTTAATCACTTTTATTTCTGGGTTATGCCTTTCCCACATTGAGAAACACACTCAGAAAAAGTCCCTTGAAACTGTCTATTGTTTTTATTGTAGGAGTCAATTTGAGGGTATTATCTCTTGTATATCGCATAAGGGCCTCCTAGGAGTGATAGGAACGGAAGTTCCAGGAAGCGTTCTGCTTTTCCTGAGTAGCTGGTTTATTTTTATTTTAATGATCATGTGATTCTTGTTATTGATGGCATTGTCCACTTTCAGCTGCCAAGAAGTTCAGAGTCAAACCTGAATCACACCACGAGCAAGCAGCACAGGGTTCTGCGGCATTCGTGTGTACACCCAAGTCGTCCCTGGTGCCATCTTATTTTCTCAAACCAGGCTCTCTTCATCGTGATGATATCATATTTTTTATACCCTATTTTACTCTACACATCTCTGGAAGCCACTATAAATACTCCCTGGGGGGTGGATTAAGTATAAACATGTGAACAAACAAATCAGATGGGTAACTGGCAGAAACAACTTGTTTTAAAATACTTTTACTCCATTTTTTTTTTTTTTTTTTTTTGGTAATCTTGCCTTGTCTATCTTTAAATGGCTGTGTTTGCAAACTAACATCTGCCACATCGAGTGAGGAATGTGTTTTTAAATGACCATTGATATTCTTAACTTCTGTTGAAGGCCACTATTGGCCTTCTTCCAAATGATATGCTACAAACAGCTTCCACTGAGCTCTGCAAGAACATTCTGGGACTGTTTCCCCAAACCAAACAGACTTCCAGGTAGTGCTAGGAAGCATCCGTGAACCTGGCAGCAGCGAAAGTCAGCACCACCAAACGGAAGAACCAGGGGTCTGAAGGAATATGGGATGGGGGGGTGCGCAGGTAGTCTGTCCCTTCTCACTGCCTCCTTCCCTTGGTCACAGTGAATTGTCCACTTCCTCCTCTGGGCCTCAGTTTCCTCATCAGAAAAATGAGAAGAGTTGCTTAGCAGATAGGTCTGGTTCAGAGGAGAAAAAGACAGGAAGACCATGGAACTCTCCCTGAGAGAGCAACAAAAGTGCAGCTGAGCAGCGTGGAAGAGCGCTTCTTCATGTGCGCCTCAATTTTGTCTGTGACCGGCACCCTGAGGCCACCAGCTCTGCCTCGGAAGCACAGGGGCTTTGGGGGAAGGAGGTGGGTCCAGGAGAGTAAACCAGAGACCCTGTTTAAGGAAATGGATATGTGTGAGGATTACCATTTTTTTTAGAGATCAAGCAATATCTATCCCTTTCATATATAGTCTCAACAGTCTCACTTTTTCTCTTCTCTCCCTAGACTCATTTCTAAAAACTAGATGAATCTTTTTTAAATGTTTCGTTATTGTAGTAAAACACACATAAACATAACACTTACTGTTTTTAAGTGTACAATTCAGTAGCATTAGGTACACTCACACTGTTGTGCTACCATCACTAACATCCACCATCAGAACTTTTTTCATCTTGCAGAACTGAAACTCTGTACCCATCCAACACCAACACCCCACTCCATCCCCCAGCCCCTGGCAACTACCATTCTAGTTCTGTCTCTATGAATTTGACTACTTTGGGCATTTCCCATAAGTGAAATCATACAGTATTTATCCTTTGGGGCTGGTCCATTTCACTTAGCATAATGTTTTCAAGGTTCATCTATGTTGTAGCACGTATCTGAGTTTCCTTCCTTTTTAGGGCTGAATAATATTCCATCACATGTATATACCACACCTTTATTCATTCAACTGTTGATAGACATTTGGGCTGTTTGTACATTTTGGCTATTGTGAATAATGCTGCTATGAACAGTGTGTAAAAATATCTGTTTGAATCTCTGCTTTCAATTCTTTGGAGTAGATACCTAGAAGCAAAATTGATAGATAACGAACATCTGTCTCTCTCTCTTTCTTTTTTTTTTGAAGTGTTTTTATTATTTAAAGTCTCTTACATCTCTACAAAAGTAGAGAGGATAGTATACATAGCCCCATGAACCCAACACTCAGCTCCAACCATTACCATTACCAATCTTGTTGCATCCATACCCTGCTCCCTCCACTACTGGAGTACTCTAAGGCAAACTGAAAACATCATATTATTTCATTTATAAATATTTCAGCGTATAGTTCTAGCAGAAATGATCTAGATCGGGAGCAATACACATTGTGAGTGCCTAATTATTAAACACCAATATAGGCAAATGTTCATTGAATAAATAATAATCATTGTTTATAACTTTGTTTAAAGGGGCAGCCCTCTAATGTTGTATTATAAAAATTTTCAAACATACTACAAACTAGAGAAAATTGAACAATGAACCCCAAGGTGCACATCACCCAGCTTCAATGGCTATCAGCAAGTAGCAAAATGGTACTCTCCTTAAAAATGTAGACATTAGGCTGCTCAAATGATATTCTGACATTTTATTTCTCTGTAGGAGAGGACAGAGACTGGAATGGAAGTGACAACAGGGATAACCCTTTCAATTCTGGAAAGGTTTATTACTCATCATAAAAGCACATAATTTTAAGTGACTGAATCTTTGCTATAAATGCTCATAAATATCAGTCTGAATTCTCAGCCACAAATGTGATTCGTGGTTTATCTGAGCTCACTTGTCTTTCCTCTCTGGCCTTTCCCCGGGTGACTTTGAGCTTTCCCAACATAGGTGGCTATTTACAGAAAGAACAACTTGACATTAAAATAAAGGAAGTGGCTCAGAAGTTATCTCTCCTTTTATCATAAGCACAGAAAATGTGTTGTTATGAATTGATGTTGTACAGATGTTTGACTTTTTATTTAATGAGGAATTTGTATAATTTTAGAAGCAGATGCATTTCCCAGTTATTTTTATAAATGATTTCATCACTCAGATTTTGTTGCATAACAAATCCCCCACCCCCAAATTTTGTGGCTTAAAACAACAATCATCAGGATGAAAGAGTTTTCTCTGTTAGATATCAAAACTAATATATATGTCATTGATTCTAACCCATTTTATTATCTTTAAAATTAGGCTACCTCTAACAATCTACGGCAGTGTGTAATTTGCTCTTCAGCAATAGTCAAGACATATTTTTTGTTGCCTCTACAAAACTACTCAGATTACCATCACTTCAGTTGAGTTGTGTGCATTGTTGTATGTAGGTTGTTAAGTGATCTTCACAAAGATTACACTATGATTCATCATGGAAATGAGAGGTTATGGTGTATCCAGAAAGGTGCTGAAATAGACCAATTGGGTAGGAAATTGGTATTAGTGAAACAAATTTTCGGTGTTGGAGAAATGACCTTGATTACATAGACATTTCCTTCCAGAGCTATGCTTTATGAGACCTAAGAAAAGATTAGATGATACTGTGTTACATTTTTTGACTGAGATGCATGCAAAAGTATTGACCTTCACATACTAAGAAAATTCTCAGAATGAGTGTCAGAAGCTTTAAAAAAAGTTCTGTAATCAATAATTGAGTACTCCTTTAAGAAATGCTACATATCCAGTGCTCTTAATGGCTGAAAGTAACAGAAAACCTTAAATAACATCAGTTCAACAAACTGTAAGTTTGCTTCTCAGCAACAACATTAAAGAATCTCAGAGGCAGGATTGGTAGATAGCTTCATAAAGTTATTAGGCATGCAGGTTTCTTACTGCTCTGCTATCCTGTACACATGACTTTCACCTCATGGTGTACTGCAGCTGCTTCAGAGCCAGATATCATGTCCATATTCCAGCTAGCTGATTGGAGGAAGTAATGAAGAGAGAGCAAAGGGTAGATGCCTGCTGACTTTTTAGAGAATTTCCCAGAAATTGCCACACAGTATCTACTCTATATCATTGATCAGAACATAGTCACAGAGGCACTCCTAGTTGCAAGAAATGCTAGTAAGTGTCTTCTTTATTCAGGCAGCCATGTGCCTAACTAAAAATCAGAGGCTCCATTATTGAGGAAGAAGAGAAAAATAGATTTGGACAACTGGAAGTCTCAACCACATTAAAGCTTTCAAATGTATTGGCATGAAACCATAGCATTCTCTTTTTATTTTTTAAATCTTACTTGTATAAGTAATTATTTTCACTATTTTGGTCCTAATATATTTGTGTATTTGCTATTTTTTCTTGATCAGTCAGGCTAGCATTTTGTCTGTTTCATACTTTTTTGTCAAAGTGCCACCTTTTGGTATTGTTCATCTTCCCTGTTGATTCTCGTTTTCCAGTTTTTACATCACATTTTTTAAATTATTTCATTTCATTTGCTTACTTTAGTTTATTCTGTTCTTTTTCTAGCTTCTTGGATTGGATATATAACTCATTGATTTTCAAGCTTGTTTTGTTTTTCAAAACTAACAATAAACTTGCCTATTGTGATACTGTGAAATGATAGAAAAATATCTATTTGGTCTCTGCCCCTGGTTCTTGGCACAGAGTTTCTAAAACCTTTTCAGTTTCCTGATTGACAGGGGTGCTAGGTGCATCTTTTGATCTAATATTTGGTCTTTATCCCTGGTTCCTAACACAGAGCCTAATTCCCTAGAATTTCCCAGGTAATAGAAGTATCTTTTGCTCTAATGAAGCAACTCTTGGTGTGCTCCTGGATGGGAGCTGGTCCTGGATGGGACCACACTGGAACTTTCAGCCCCATCCTCCAGGAAGGGAAGAGTGGATGGAGACTGTTCAGTGATCAATCATGCCTACCTGTTGAAGCCTCCATAATAATCCCTGAATGGAGTTCAGAAAGCTTCCAGATTGTGGAACACATGGAGGTGCCTGGAAGGTGGTTCCCACAGAGAGGACATGCAAGCTCCACTCCCCCCATGCCTTGGCCTATGCGTCCCTTCCATCTAGCTGTTCATCTATATCTTTTGTAATGTCCTTTATAATAAATGGGTAAACATAAGTAAAGTGCTCCCCTGAGTTCTATGAGCTGCTCTAGCAAATCAACTGAACCCAAAGAGGGGGTCATGGTAACCCCTAATTTATAGCCATTTGGTCAGAGGTACAGGTCATACCCTGGGACTGAGCCCTTAACTTGTGGGATCTGACACTATCTATCGGAGATAGTGTCAGAATTGAATTGGATCGTATAGGACACCCTGTTGGTGTCCTGGGGAGAATTGGTTGTTGGTGGGAAGAAATCTCCACACATTTTGGTGACCAGAAGTGAAGTATTCTGTGTTGAGTGTTGTGTTGAGAGTTAGAGTAGGAAAAACAGTTTGGTTTTTCCTATCTCAAACAGCGATATATGCTAGTTTAGAGGCAATAAGTTTATATATATTACTTTCCTAGTCATTTAGTTCTAAATACTATGTAATGCCCAGTGATTTCCTCTTAAACTAAGGAATTAAGTTAAGAGGTCATTTTTAAAGCTTAGAATGAATACATGTGTGATTTAAAAATATCTTCCTCATTTCAGTTGATCGTGATTAGTAAATTACTGTCTGAGCTGAAATGTCAGTTCTTGGAAATGTGTTGAGACCTCCTTTGAAAATAGTCTATGGACAATCTTTTGTAAATATCCCATGCTATCTCAAAATAATGTCTAAATCAAGCTTGCTTGTTAATTTGATTGTTAAATCTTTTAAATCATTACCTTTTATTGTTTGTTTTTTAAAAATATATGCCTCTGTTAAAAATCTTTCAACGTGTTCGCGCATTTGTTCATGTCTGCTTAGAACTCTTTTAGTTTCATAGTTTGTAATTATAACGTGTAGTATCCTTCTTTAAGGCTGTTGTTTATTAAATTTCTCTGCCATAAGCAGCTTTCTTTTGGTATTTGCTTGCTATATGTTTTTCCATTTCTTTATTCTCAACTTTTCTCTGTATCTTTGTTTTAGATCTATAAGTAAGTATGGTTATACTTTGAAGATCCAATCTGATTATATCTGTCTTTTAATAAATAAATTTAATACATTTAAATTTGTTGCACTTAACTGATTCATTTTGACTGTGTCTACCATATATTGTCTATTTTATCTTTAAAACCCATTTTCTTTTTTCTTTCCTCTTTTCCGGACTGAAGAAGTTGGGTTGGTAAGGTTTTCCATATTTTCCCTTTCTTTATCCCTCTACTGATTTGTATTCTATATTTTCATTTCTTGTCCTTTTATTATTGCCCTTAATTTTATCCATTTTTTTCTGTGAATGTTGAAAGTTATTCAATATTTCCATGCTACTCTAGCATGTGAAAAAGACCTCACTATGATTAATATACAGAAACCCTTTTCCCCACCTCTCATCCCTTCATATTATTATTGATCTGAATTTTAGTTTATTTTTCTTCTAAAAAATAATTCTATTTTGGGGCTTATAACGTATATGGATTATATATATGTGCATGTGTCTCTCCTCTATATGTCATATGTA
>CAUYRT010067115.1:0-32970 GCA_963574885.1 Lepilemur ruficaudatus | reverse complement strand
TTTTTTTCCTCAGTGTTTCGTAGTTCTCTTTGTGGAGATCTTTCACCTCCTTGATTCAGTATATTCTTAGATATTTTATTTTCTTTGTAGCTGTTGTGAATGGTATTGAGTCTTTGATTTGACTCCCAGCTTGACTATTATTGGTGTATAGGAATGCTACTGATTTGTGCACATTGATTTTGTACCCTGCGACTTTGCCGAATTGATCTATCAATTCCAGGAGTCTCTCGGTGAAATCTTTGACGTTTTCTAGCTATAAAATCATAGTGTCAGCAAAAAGCGATAGTGTGACCTCCTCTTTCCTGATTTGGATATCCTCAATTTCTTTCTCTTGCCTGATTGCTCTGGCTAGGACTTTCAGCACTATATTGAATAGAAGTGGCGACAGAGGGCACCCTTGTCTTGTTTTAGTAAAAAAATGGGAGACAGACAAGAAAATGTGAACTCTGACAGTATATTTTATAATATTAAAGAATTAATGCTATTTTTTAGGTGTGATAATGGAGTTATGTTTTTATGTTTTATCTTTTATGGAAACATAATGAAGCATTGACAGATGATTTGAGATAATATCTAGGGTTTGTTCCAAATAATCCAGTGTAGTGGTAGGAAGTGGACAAAACAAGACTGACTCCTGGGCTGTTAGGTTGGTCATGACCCCTGGTGTCCCACTTCACCCTGAGGCCCTGACTCTTCCTACCTCATAATTTTACCTGCATCCTTCAACTTCAGCTCTTTCTGGTAACTTCCACAGTCACTAATTCAGAGGTGGCAGGAACTTGAAGCCAGATAGTTGGATCTGACAGCTCAGGTTACTCTCTGCAGTGCAGAGATGATACTCTCAATGCATTTGTCAGGCTTCATTTAGCTCAGGGGCTTTCAAACTTTTCTCGGGGGCAGAAACCTGTTCTCAAATAAAATCTTATATCTTCTGTACATAAACATATAAAAGGGGAGCCACTCTTAACTGACAGGCACTGCGCAGCTCACCCTAGCCCAGTGACTCTGTCTTAGTACTCAAGGATTCTGCAGAAGAGAATATGAAAACCACACACCTATGTGCTGGTTCATATCTGAGAAAGCATATGTTCTAAGACAAGCCAGGAGGGATGAGAGTGAGAGATGTGAGGATCCACCAGAGAAGGGCTCCTCCTTGCACTATGGCTGGACTGAGCATGGTGAGAAATGAGGTGGGAGAACATTAGTCAGGCTGTGGGCATAGCTTTTGTGCCAGCTTGTGCTCCTTTCTTTCCTCTGGATTTCCCTCTGTGGGAAGCCAGCCTTGGGCAACTACATCCCTGTGGTGGGACCCACCCTACTCTCACCCACGATGGTACTTTGCCCATCCCACCCTGCTGTGCAGAGGCAGTTCCCACTCAGGCTATCCCATCTCCTGATCCCTGTTCCCAGCAGGTGAGCATTTACTGTCTGACCAATCACCAATGAGTCCCATTGGAGTATAGGTCATGCTTTACAGAAAGTCTGCAAATTTTCTTATTTCCAAGAACTGGATAAATATTGGCCAGATTTAAGATAGCTGACCATATGTTTCAGGAAAACCCTGGGACAGGGTAGAAAAACCACCTGCCAAACTGAGAGGGAACCAAGAGACCAAAGAATGACTTAGCCAAGTCCAGCTTGACGAGTTAGATGAGTTTATCAGAGGTTGCTTACAAGGGTGCTTGTTCATGGTTGGCACAGGAATTTCTTCCGCAGGAGCTTTCTTGCACACAAAATCCACATTTGCCCACACTGTGGTGTTGGCTTAAATCTCTTCCCAAGGAGTAACACAGAGTTTTTACATAGTATCTTGGCTTGTTCACAGTGAAATAAATCACAAAGACACAGTACCATCATCGTATGCTGTCATGCAACCCACGTTATGTTAATGGCACTACAATTTTCCATGGTGGGAATTTTAGTATTACAATTAGTAAAAGGGCACTTTAGGACAACAAAAACAGCCCTAAAGCAGTCAGGGCTGGTTTGAGCTGACCATTTCAAGGCAAGAAAGTGCGGAGGCACCCACGTGCTGGGCACTTTTCTGACCTGGGTAGTTCTCTTGGTACCTATTTAGTCTACTTTGCAACAGTTTTGATGAGAGCTCCAGGTTAGCACAGTGTTTCTGTTATGTGGTGGGGAAGCTGCGTTTTTCCCTTATCATGTATAGGAGAATCATTTATTTGGGAACTTCTGATTTAGTATGTGCTAAACTACCCAGAAAAATACATGATTTCCTTCCATTAGAAGCATACCTGGAGTATGCCTCCAGAGACCCAAGATTCTTTGCCAAAAAATAGCTGAAGTGGAATGCTTATAGATATGGATCCCAAAGGCTTAACTTTCTGGATTTTTATTAATATATTATATTAATGCATATATGAAACTTTTCTCATTGTTAATTTTAACATATATTCATCAGCTAACAAATTTGGCTGTAATAGTGGTGAGGTCAAAAACTCAGCACTCCTTATTATCAGTTGTTGTAATTATGGTTGTCATTTTAAAAATACTTTATTTTAAAAAAGTTCTAAATTTACAGAAAATGTTACTGTCTTAATTCACACATGACCCTTTTGTTAATGTCACAGGAGACAATAATTATTTTGTGAGAATCAACTACTCAATCCTGTCCCCTTCATCAATTTCCTAATCTGTAAGTGCACTGGGCAAATCACTTTGGATATTCTGACTAGCAAATCCCAGCCACCAGGGGTCCAGTACTCCAAAAACAGACCCAAGGAGGAGGGAGAAAGGGGGAGGTGAAATACCAGACACAGTCCCTTGGATATATCCTTAGCATTATTAACTGAAAGTTCTTGAGATTAGCCAAAGAGGCCAGTTTCTGTGTAACAGAGAGGTGGGCTAGGAAGGAGAAGACACACTAGGAATTAGGCGAGGGAGTCAGGCAAAGCCAGAGGGCCAGGCTGACTTGGCTGGAGCAGAGAAGGCAAGGTATGCAGGAGGGATTAGCACAGAGCAAACAGGGCTGGAATGAGGCCTGGGCATGCAGAGCCCACACCCAGCCTGATACTCTTCAGAGATGCCAAGTGCCAATCACCAGACATCCTTCATGGATAATTTGCTCTGAGGTGGCTGAAAAATCAAACCTTCAACAGAGAGACCACCCTGTACACTAGTGTCGTCGCCCCTTCTCAGCCTTCCTGCCAGGTTGTCCTCAAACATGGCTGAACATGGACTCACCTGAGGGTTTCTGAGCTTTCCCAATGTCCAGACCCCATGGTTGTGATTCACTGTTGTCAAACATCAAGGTTTTTCTTATATTCCCAGAGTGGAGTCAGAGAGAAGGGAAAGATACAGGAATTATTGAAAGAACTGGTGGGAAAATGGCAGCTTCCTGCTTCCGGTACCCTTCCCAACATACTCACCCCCTGACCAGGGAGGGGTCTATAAACCATGGCTCCATCAACTGTGGGGAAAGGGGCAAACACCAATCCTAATCCAGGAAAGTGTCACTATCAAAGAGGGTCCAAAGCTGAGGGTACAGGCTTGGGTACAGATTTGGACCTGCGAAGTGGAGGGACAGTCAGGTAAAGAGCCTGGGCATGTCCAGGGGGAGCAGATGAGAGGAAGAAGTTCCAGTGCAGGGCAGGCCCCAGGGCTGCTGGGAACAAGGGAGAAGGGAAAAGCAGCAGCCTCGCAGTGCACCGTGGTTGCTGGCAAGGCTGACTTCTGGCTCAGGATTCAGGTTCTGTTGCCCCAGGCACCACACCTCTCCTGTGTCCTGATCCACCTATTAAGAACAGCTCCATCGACGTAGTTTCCAGCTTTTATATCAATGTTCAATCAGACAGGTCCTGGCAGGTAAACCATGGTACCTCAAACAGGGAGATAGAGGAGCATTAAGAAAAGGGTCTGTCAGGTAGCAACTGGACATTCAGTAGAGGGAACTGGCCAACTTGTAGAGACCTGGTAAAGGGGGAGCTCAGGAAAGAAAAGCCCCAACCTCATTGCCCTCCAGTATGCCCCAAAAGTGACTGATTGTTTAGTGGGGGGGAGGAGGTCCCTGCATGAGAAGACAGACATATGAAACAGATCTGCAGTGTCCCTACACCTGCCACTGAGCTGCAGAGCCACAGATGTGCTGCTGATCCTCAGCCCTCGTGTAACATGAGCCAGAAAGAGAAATTTGTTATAATAATCTGAGGTTGTTGGTTCGTTCTGAGAAAGCTCACTAAATCCCACCACTTGCCCATGGGGTAGCCTATAAAGTCAGCTTCTGTGGTCACAGAGCAGGGTTGAGGTGAGCGGAGAGTGAGTCCGGAGGGGCACACAGAAGGCATTCAGCCCAAAGGGCTGAGGGCCAGAGATCTAGCCTGCGACAGAGCAAGCAGCATGGTTCCTGGGTCACTGGGTGTCTTCCCAGATTGACCCCTCTTCCTAGAAGAATTCCTAAGGGTGCCTGATTCTGTTTTGTATCCTCTGTTCTCAGCACCTGCTCGTGGAGATGTAATATACAGATGCTGAGTATGCATAGCCACACTCATTTCAGAGGACCATCTCACCCAAGACCCACAGGAAAATCTTATAAAAATTAATTTGAAAAGTTTTTTTCCTCCTTTGTTAAAATGTTTGTTTAGCAGAGTGTGATACGACTTGGACAATGTGTTTGCTCAAATAGTTATTGTGAATGCTTCATCTTGAGTCTGCTGCTCTTAGTTCTCATTCTCCTCCAACTCCATGGAAGCCAAGATTGTTTAAAGGTTGGTTACTATTAGTAAATGATGTAATCTAAAATCTTGGAGTTGGTCAGGATAGAGAGATCTAAAGTCACCCATGAAATGCCATTATCAGGTATCACTAATTCTCTCCTGCAGTCTTCTCCTGACTTAAAGCTATTGCTGAGTAATCTGGCCCTATATAGATGCACAAAGATGAATTAAATTGTACTGAAAAGAGATGTAATAGTCTCAGTTTTATACAAATGGCTTCCCGGAGGAGCCTTAACCTTAACACACTTGGATTTGTACCTGTATTTTCAACATACTTATTCCAGTAAGTATTTTCTGAGTGCATAAGTGTATAGGTGAAGATTTTCTAAATTCTTTTAGTAACACATTGCTCTCATGTCCTGTTGCTCACTTTAAGGCATGCACCATTCTAAGCACCTTGCATATACTATCTCCTTAAATCCCACAATAACTCTATGAAGTAGACACTATATACATTGTCTTAATTATTATAGCTTTCTTAATTTTTTTTGCTGTGGATGTAACTAAATATTCAATCCATTTTATACCTAAGACTATCTATTTCTCTGAGACTTCTTTTATTTTTTTTTAACTTTTTTTTCTGGGTTTTTTTTTTTTTTTTTTTTTTTTTTTTTGAGACAGAGTCTTGGTCCATTGCCCTGGATAAAATGCAGTGGCATCCACATAGCTCACTGCAACCTCGAACTCCTGAGCTCAAGCAATCTTCTTGCTCAGCCTCCTGAGTAGCTGGGACTACAGGCACATGCCACCACACCTGGCTAATTTTTCTATTTTTAGTAGAGACAGGGTGTCACTTTTGCTCAGGCTGGTCTCGAACTCCTCAGTTCAAGCAGTCCTCCCACCTCGGCCTTCCAGAGTGCTAGGATTACAGGTGTAAGCCACCTCACCCAGCCTTCTCGGAGACTTTAAAAATATCTTTTTAATGTTTAACTCTTCTTTTGTGTAGCCGTCTTGACTTGCTTAATAGTAAGGAACCTGAGAAGCTAAATTATCCATCTCACTGCTTAAAGCAGTGCTTGCCAAGCTGCTCACTGACCAGCTTCCATAGAAAATGATAACATTTGTACAGCCTGCTGGGGTAAGCAGAAGAGGCATATCCAATCCAGACTGACCTGAGGATTCTGGCCCCTGAGGAGCCTGAGGAAATTGTATGTCCTCATATCCATAACTCTTTGTCACCACATGGGGTGGAAAGCCTGGGAATACTGTGACTGGTGGAAGAGGACCAGGATGGTGATGGGACAGGAAGTAGTTCACAGAGACAAGTGGTCTAAACACACCATGTTGCACATTACTAGCGTGTGACAATGCTGACTTTGTTAATTACATCTGGCTTTCTATCTGGACTCCATCTTGTTGCCCTGTAACTTCATTCATCCATTCATGGAATATTTTTTGAGCATCTACTATGTGCCAGGGACTGTTCTAAATACTTAGGCCATGTCAGAAAATGATATAAACAAAATTGCCAGGCCTCATGAAGCTCATATTCTAGTGTAGGGGTAGGGAGGGGAGATAGAAAAAAATAAACATAATAAATACATTATGTATAGTATATGAGAACATAAATGCTATGGAAATAGGATAGAGTAGAAAAAGTAAGGGAAGTTGGTAAATGCAGAGGGATGGAGGAGAGGGTTGCAGTTTAACATAGGAAGGTAAGGATATGCCTCATTGAAAAGGTGTTATTTAAGCAAATTCTTGAAGGACATGGAGAGTTAGCCATGCAGGTATCTGGGAGAAGAGTGTTCCAGTCTGAGGAAACAGCTGGGACAAAGGCCACAAAGCTAGAATGTGTCTGGCACGTTTGAGAAATAGCAAGAAGTCCATTATTCTGAGCAAGGGGGATAGTAGACAGAGACATGGTAAGCATAAAGAAGTAATTGGGACATGCTAGGTCAGACTTTAAGGGCCAATGAAAGGACTTGGTTTTATCTCAAAGAGAAATGGGGAGCCAAGGTAGGCATTTAAGTAGAGGAGTGGTATTACCTGAACTTTAGGGAACTAAGGTAGAAGCAGGGAGACCAGAGAAGAGGCTACAGCAGTAATTAATCCTGGTCAGAGGTGATGGTGACTTGGACCAGGTAAGAGCAGTAGAAGTGGTGACAAGGGATAGAATTCTGAATATATTTTGAAGGCCAACTTGGGAAAGTCACTTAACATCTTTGAACACTGGTAATAAATCAGTAAAATGAAGACCTTTACACCATATACAAAAATTAGCTCAAAATGTAGATACAGTTGGAGCACTATGTGTGTGCTCTATGGACTACTTTGACAGAGTGGATTTTTCAATGTGGCAAGATGGGTCAACTTGAGTGGTGATATGTTTTGGGAGGTCAGCTCACTGTAAATTGTGACTATAAACATTCTACTGTAAATGCTTTGTAGTTTTCCCCCAATAAAAAAAAAAGTGAAAAAAAATATAACACTTTTAGATCTCCATAATCTTGCTCAAAGTGTTCAGCCATTCATTCATGTAGTAGGTATTTACTAAGTACCTACATTGGGAATATAAATACTCTAAAATTACAATATACCTGCCCTCATGGAGCTCACATTCCATCACCCACTTCTGGCAAAAAATAAATAAATGAGGCAGGACTCATTAAGAAAATAACTACTATATGCCATACACTATGGCACTATACCCTTACATTGTTAGGTAACTACCATATAATTCTATTTAATTTATAGGTATTTAAACCTATTTTTATTTCATATAGATAAATCATTGTTTCTTTAAATAGTGGATTATGATGTTTATGATAAATTCTATAATAAAATTGGACTTTGAGCTTTTGATAATAGTAACCCCCTAATCAATGATGATTCTACAGAAATATGAAATTCAAATACTTCTTTTTGACGTATGGTCCTATTTCCAGCAACGTAACCTGCTTTACAAAGGACAACTGATTGGATAATAATACACAGACGTTAAAGTGGTAATATTAAGAATACCAAATGGTTTTAGTAAAGCCATACCTAGAATTCTAAGTTTTAAAATAGTAACTTATGTGCACTGTTACCTACAAAGATTACAGAAACCAATTCTAACAGACTCAGTATTAATGGCAATATATTGTCTGGAGTTTTTATGGAAACCAAGGATCACTTCAGTTCTGCTATTCATATAGAAGATACACGTTACCACACAAGACTATGGCAAAATCAAACTTAAATACCTGAAAGTTCACATGTCTTCTAATGTCAAGGCAAACTTACTATACACTACCCTCTAGGTCTCTTTTATTACATAAAAGGAAAGGATTTTTACAGTTTCTCAAACAATGAGAATCCTAAATTATCCCTGCCTAATTAATCAAAATCAGAATAAAAGAAAATCAGTTGCTTTATCAAAATATGTGACTCACTAAAGACTAAAATTATGTCCTTCTATAATGGAGAAATGTCCATTTGAAATGACTTCAAGACTCTTGCCACTTAGCCTCCAAAAATGTATTTACATGGTATTCTCAAAGGACTATCAAAAATATTTCCCCTGATTAAAAAAAGGCAAAGAAATAAGCACCACATGGAAACCCTTTTATCCTATGTCATAAAACTAAATAAAACCTATAACACATTCCCTGAAATGTATGCAGTAACATTATAACAAAATTATCTACTGAACCAAATATTTTGTCTTATAAGAAGTCAGTTTCTCAGACAAAATACAAGGAATTTAGTGCTACCACCAAGTTATGAAATCCCTATATCTCCCTGAATGCATGTTGAAGTTAATCAATGGTCAAGTGTATATTGTGAATCTATAGCATTCCTAAAATAACCTATTGTAATCTTTTTCTATAAATCTAAACAATTCACTCTCTATACTTTGCATCTGACACAAAAATGGCCCTGTTTATAGCATCTTACTGCCTTGTATTATTTACCATTTCATTATATGTAGATAATCTATTTCCAAATATACCAAAAGTTCCTCAGGGAGCTCACTGTCTCATGGCAGGGAAGCATGTATAGCAACAGTTCTATGTAAATTCAATAAATTTGGTTACTAATTACCTTCAAGAGAGCAGTTTCAATAGCTGGTGAAAAATGAAGAAAACCACAGAGGGTTAAAAAATAGCACTGATAGGAAGGCCTTAAAAGCAGCAGCACATTTCAGGCATTTGACAGAGCAGAAAAGCAAAGCACTAACACATAAAATTTCAGGCTACAGTCACTGAGTCTTAGTCTTTAATTATTACTAAAGGCTGTTTGCTGATGCTGAAGAAACAAATCCCAGGGATTTGTCTCATCTTCTAGTTCTACCTGTGGGAATTATTTGGCACAGCAGTCCAGTTTCCTCATCAAAAAAATGGGGAAAATAATTCCACTTTACTTCACAGAACTGTTTTGAAATTTAAATGAGATGATAATGTATGTTAAACGATTTTATATACAAGTAGTACATTAAATGCAAGGTGTTATAATTATTATCATCAGTGAAGATGGAGTCTACCCTTTGACCCAACATTTCTAATTGTTCACGTTTACCCTAAGGACCTAGGTGGACAAATAACAAACGTATCTGCAGAAAGATGTTCATAACACCCCTGTTTGGAAAGACAAAAAACCTGAAAATAACTTAAATCATCAATGTATGACTGACTTAATAAATTATGGTACATAAAGCAGAATATTACATAATTAAAAATAATGTCTACAGATATGTAACTATGCACATAAAGAAATGTTCAGGATAAGTGAAAGACTGCAGAATGTTCAACCTGAAGAAGCCTTTCCTCATCCATCAAACTTGATCAGATAGTAGACAGTAGAAAGAAACTTCATAAAAGTAAAAATAAGGCTTCATTTAATTCTTCTGTGAACAGGTACATTAAACAGACAAAAACAGAAGATATTATAACACATCTCAAATTACTACTGGAAAAAAATCCTCTATAACTATCCTAGAAAAAGAATTTTACCAGCATTTCTTCCCCCAAAAACCTAAAAATCCAAGATGACAACAGCCAGAAAGGACATAAAGCTGAAAATACAATAATTCCCTCTAAAATACTAGTAAGACTAAAACATTTCTTGAATCTGTAGTTCAAGTTAAACTAAAGCCTTATAGGCAACAGAAAAATTATTTGTTTTTTAATGTCCTCAATCTTCGAAGATAGAACTACCACTGTTCTGAGATTTAGTATCCATAGGACACTATAGAGAAGAAATTACACATCAACTTGAAATTCAAGCATAAATTTGTTACTTATGACTTTCCAGATCACCTTAAGACTATGCAATTACTATGTGTGTGTCATAGGCTCATACCAATATTTACTGCCAATATATATGATAAACTTTTGGATCGCTGAATATTCAAGTTTTGGTATCATTTTATCATGACATAAGATGACAATAAATGTTCTTTAAAATTAAGTGTAGTATTCTGCAGCCTACTATAATATACTTGTTTAAAAGAACTGGCAGTTTAGAGATTTTAATTCTTCAAATACTGCATATTTTTTTCCTTTCCAAATGTATTATCAATCAACATCCCTTAGAATAAAAGTAATTAGAGTTTGCCAAAGCAGGAGTTGCATACTATTTTCTATCATTAGCACAGAAAAGAAACTCAGTTTCTATATACGACAGTTTACCTGGACTTTGAAAACCTATTCTTTAAAACAGGGGTCCCAAACCTAAGGTGAGTTGTATAATTATTTCATTATGTATTACAATGTAATAGTAACAGAAGTGCACGATAAATGCAATGCACTTGAATAATCCGGAGACCACCCCTCCCAGTCTGTGGAAAAATTGTCTTCCATGAAAACGGTCCCTGGTGCCAAAAAGGTTGGGGACCACTACTTTAAGAAATACCTACTGTGTACAGAGCACTGTGATAAGTATTGGGGATAAATGTTTAAGCAGAAGGGACTCAATCTCTGCCCCCACAGAGGATGGGACACAAATTTAAGAAACATTCTATTGTAGAAACTGTACACGTTTCTACAAACGTGATGAACACTATGAAGGAAAAGTAGAGGTGCCATGAAGAATGTGAAGACCTGAATTACTATGGCAGATGAAGAAAGGCTTCCCTAAGGAAGTTATAATTGAGCCGAAGTTACAGTGTTATTATATAGAGATAACTTGGCAAAGGGAAAGGAAAAATGATTCCCAGTAGGGAACAGATTATGTGCAAAGACCCTGAGGTAGAAGGAAACATGGTATATTGAAGGAAGTGAAAGGAGGTCAGCCAATATAATTCATGAGAATTATGGTTGGAGGGACCCCAGGTAGGAGGGTACTATAGTTATCCAGGTGAAAGATGATGATAGCTATGATTAGGAAGATAGCAATGAAGGTAAGAGAAAAGAAGGCAGATCCAAGAGACATTTAGGAAGAGATCAGTGTTACAATGAAGTCATGGTTCATTTAGTAGAGTTTTAAAGATGACAGACCTTGAGGTTTTCCAGCTGTGAGACCGAATAGTAAAGCTGAGAATTTTAGCTTATCTGATGCTCCCCAATGAGCCAGGTAGCTACTGCAGCCAGGTCCTCTAACAGCAGTAACATCTTAGCAAGATGGATTTTAGGAAGTGTGCCAGAAGGCTGTGACCAAGACCACAGCAATATCAAGCATGTGTTTAAAAAATAATTATATATCATAGGCCACCTTCCAACTGTCAGAAGGATACCAAATGATAAAATTACTGCTATTTGTAAGGTACATACTTGTAATATCACATTATATCATTTATTTTCTCTCCTTTGTACTTCTGTGAAAATAAGATTTCAAGGATTAGGGAAAAGGGAGAATAAGAACTTATAATATTATGAGTCAACTCTCAGCATAAATTTATAAAATAACACTTTTTCAGGAATATCACATTATACCTGAGAATATTAGGGGGAAAGTCAACTGCCATTTAATCTTAAAGATGCTACAATGGTCAGAGAAACAAATGTCATTTATTGATCAAACAAATGATCAATGCTCAAGATGTATAGCAGGAACAGCAACTTCCATAAAGGTAGTTTTTTGATTGGGAAAAAATAAGATACACACGCTCATTAACTCTGTTCCTCTCCTTGTTTCAGGTGATGAAAAAATGGAAATTTCTATAAATCTTCTTTCTGCTTTATGTAACTGGTATAAGAAAATCTTCACTAAATCCACAAGTAAGCTTACAGTTAACAGGAAGCCCACAGTGTCCCCTTACAAATGGATTAACACTATTTCCCAAATACCACAGTATTGGAATTTGATCTTCAGCTCCCCTACTTCCACGAGGCAGAAATTTTAAATAAGTAGCTAAGGAGAAATAATTTCTAGTGTTTTACCTTAACATATTAGTTTCTTGCTCTTTTGCTACAAAGGATCTGGTCATCATCTGTGGCATATGTCTCTTGCTCTGTAAACCTGTATCTTGCTCCCCCTCAATAAATTTCACCTGGTGCTTGCCTTGAAATACATACACACGTACACGCACACACGTTTTTCTCATATGCCCCAGCCTAAATCCCAGACATAGAAGGACCTTGAGATAATATGTTCTAAAATCTATTTCTTTCTCTCTTTCTTTCTTGATACTTATATTCCCATGACAAAGTACTTTCCTTAGTCTTAGGTAGTCCAATGTACACATACTCTCCCTTGGGTACCTATCAGAACAAAATGGCATGCTTGCGGTTTTACAAATTTTCTAACGTGCTGTGCTAAAACACAGTAATTACCACTATGATCCCACACACAATAGTAGAATCCTAACAGGAACAATAGCATGAAAGAGAAACATCACTTAATCAAAAGCTGAGTGAAATATAAGACAACAGATGACAAAGACTTTCTATTACCAACATAACTGGTAAAATCTAGAAATGTACATTTTATTCATGCCTCTATAATTCTTGGGTTGTTAACAAAAATGTCACATCTGCAATGATGGGGAGATACACTGAAATACTAATATAGTACTCGATCTCTAAAACTGTCACTAAATCAGAATCATAGAACTTCAGGGGAAGAGGCCTTGATGATTATCTAATAAATCCCCTCATTTTACAGATGAAAACGGTAAAGAGCAGAGAGAAAATCTAATGAGACCATATACCTAATTTCTAGAAAATAGGAAAGACTTAAATACTTGTAGCATGACAGAACCTAGGTGTGGTTTCCTATCTGGTACTCTTTCCATAATAATCCCAGCAAGAACCTCTTTGGTTGTCTTTCCAAATTCTATTCCTTCCCTTCCACACAAAGCCAGGTTATGATTCCTAGACTTTATTACTTTAAAAGGGCCAAATCCCCAGGGTGGTGGTAAAGAAACCCATATTGTTGCTCCAGAGTTAGGATTAGAGGAAAAATTTAGGTCCATAGTTCAAGCATTTCTGCTTGAGTTTGTGCTCCTTCCCTCCAGTTCCCCTTTCTAAACTTTCCAACAGTTTCTAAACTTCCCAAGCTCCATACCTGTTGGCAGTGCTGGTGTTGCTGCTCCCGCTGTTGTGTTTCTGTGCCCGGCTCAACCTCCGTGGGGGCTTTGAATGCTGCAGTCGGGGGCTTGGCATGGAAGGGAACGACGAGGCGTAGCCATGTTCACACTCTGAAGAGAGCAAGAAAAAAAGATACAAGAAGAACATAAATATGCAAATCCATGGATCCACAAATCCGAGGTCCTTACAGTAACAGGTTTTTGAAAGAAGTAAAATGTTTCCACTCTTTTTAGTCGGAAGATAAAAATCCCAGTCCTTGCCTAGACATCAATCTTGTGACACATACAGACCCAACCCAGCGCCGGGAAAGAGGGTACTTCCTCTAAACCAAGTAATTTCTCCTTCCTCTCCAAAATCCTTTCTCCAGGAATTCTTTTGGACACAAATACCCTAAATCCTGAGAACAGGTAACCATTCCCTCAATGATTTCACTTGTTTCAAAATTCCCCTCTCTTTAACTCTCTCCATTCTAGGGTGTCTCTCTAAGCCCCACGTTTTTGTGTACATCAAATAACTCAATCGCCTGGTCTTAGAGGACGTCCTCTCTCCTGACACCGCAGTTCCCGGAGTTCCGCTCTGCACACCCCAGTCTCTTCACAGCTCCTGTGGTGGCCACCTCTGAAGGGACCCCATCTCCACGCAGTCAGATCATCTGAGGCCCTTCCCTCCCCGACTTTCCCACAGCTTCGCCGGTCCACAAGGACCCGCCGGGCTCCCACCCCTGCCTCACTCACCGGGGCCCCCAGAGCCACCCGCCCTCTCCCTCTCCGGGTCCCCGCACCCCTGCAGCCCAGCCCTCCAGCGCCCCTCCAGCCCAGGACACCCCCCAGTTCCCCCACGCTGCCTGCGCGCACACACCCCCACTCACACGAGCACCTCCCTCACACCTGTGCGCCTCACGCACACTCCACCCACAAACTCACGTGCGCCTCTATTCACACAAACCTCCCCGCGCGCGCACCTCCCCTCACCCGCGCGCGCCTCATCTCACGCTGCACACGCGCAGACGCGCGCGCCCGCCTTCACCCGTCGCACCGCACTCTCCGCGCGGACTCAAGCAGCGGAAGCGGGGGAACCCAGCCGTTACCTAGCTCCCGGCGCTCCAAAAACTCGGCTGCCTCCAGCAGACGCTGCACGTTGATCATCCGCACCCGCTCCATGGACACCGCGGGTGGCGACCGGGGCCTCCCTGCACTCCTTTCCCCCGCCGAGAGGAGGCGCCGCAGGCGGCTACACTCCGGCACCGCCCCCGGACATGTGCGGCGAGCAGGCGGGCGGGCCAGCCCGGCCGCGGCTCTGCGCGCTCTCCGCCGCGCCCGCCGGGCTGCCAGCAGCCCGCGCGCGGTTTGTTTACCTCCCGGCGCGAGCACGGGGTAGGGGCGGGAGCAGCGCCGCGGCCCGCCCTCGCCCGTCCCTTCCTCTGCCCCCTGGGGAGCGTAGTCCCGCCTCCGCCCGCTGCACGCCGGGAATCGTAGTACACACGCAGCTTCAGTGCGCCTGCGTCCGGCAGGATTCCGCAGTGGCCGCTGGGAAATGTAGTCCCCCTGGGCTTTCTTTTTTCTCTAGAGCGAAAGCCTTAAGAAGTTGCCGGGTCCTGCCTGTGTTAAGGAAGGATTTGAGCCAGCTGTGAGCCCACTCCCGGGAAGCTTATTTATCAGTGACTCCCTGCGGGTGCCCAGGGGCTAAGGCATTTCTTAGTTGAAGTGCCATGTTCCAGTCCTCTACTACTACTACTTTATCATGTAACTTACGTGCCTCAGTTTCCTCATCTGCAAAATGAGGAACGTAACACACCTGCACAGACAACACACACAGAAATAGTTGAAAACACGCCCCCAAAATCGCTGTTCAAAAACAAGGGACTATTTCACCAGGGCTTCCATGAGGTTCTGCTTCCACACAGAAAGGTTTTGGTTTTGGTTTTTTATTTTTTAAAAAAACTTTCTCCCTCTGTCCCTCGCTAGTGCCTTTAGACTCCAGAAAAACCTCTGGTGCTGCAAGGGAAGGATATGATTCAGTGGGTAAGTGATTTGGTGCTGGAGTTAAACAGAGTTCTGCTTACACTTGCTGTGTGGACTTCAAGCCTCATTTTCCTCATGTCGTAAATGGATATAATTACTTCATTTGCACAGTACACAGTAATGATAGAAACAGACTCGGACCCTGCTCTCAAGGAATGTATATTCAGTAGGGTTTATTGTGAAGATTAAATGAAATAACTCCAGCATTCAGTATACACTAGGCACTCAATAAGTGTAGGCTATAAGTGTTTCCTCTAATGCTTTCCTTGTAGAGAGGTAACTGAAAGCAATGGCTAAATAGAGGCTGCCTCTGGCCACTCTCATTGCCACTCTCTTTCAAAGTCCTCCATCTAACAAGTCCTCCAAAGTCTAGGCCAGGGTTCCTCAACCTCGGCATTATGGGCATTTGGGACTGGTTAATTCCCTCTTGGAGCAGGGGCTGTGAACTGTGCATTGCAGGATGTTTAGTAGCACACCACCACCTCTCAGGTGTGACAACCAAAAATGCCTCCAGACATTGCCCAATGTCTCCTGGGGCCCCAAAACCTCCCCACCCTCCCTGCTGCTCCCAGTTGAGAGTAACTGATCTAGGGAGAGGAAAGACAAGAGGATCTTAACTATTGAAGATTCCAAGAGCAAGCTGGAAACTATGTAAACAAATCCATAACTTTTCCCCACCCTGATTATTTTAACCTGCTGGTTGACATCCAATATAACAGGAAGCTCCTGGTGAGAGGAGAATTTCCCCTTCCCTGTGGTCATTCCATTGGCCACTACAGAAAATACTATCTTGGGATGGAAATCTTACCCTCTCAGAAATGTTATGGGCTTCATGCTGCATTTTCTCTCTCTCTCTCTCTCTCTCTCTCTCTCTCTCTCTCTCTCTCTCTCCCTCTCATGCTTTTTTTGTTGTTGTTGTAAAGTGAACAAAATCTCCAATGAGGTCACAAGCTGAAAAATTCTGCTAGCTCTTTTAAATACTACAGCTGGCACCAACTTAAGCACCAAATAGATGTTCCATCAAATGCAAGGAGATCCAAAATGAGAGGTGTTCATAAGCCACAGGAGAATTTATTTTATTTTATTTATTTATTTATTTTGTAAAGGCTTTGAAAAAGAAAGCTTTTTCAGCTGTTGGCTAGACTGTTGCAGATCTGGGTTTTCCCATTGGGTGTTGGTAGCAATCACCCTCCACCCTCAAGAAGGGACGTGTTGGGTAGGGGTGGGATGCAATTATTTATAAGAAAATACCATTCATTCAGCACATCTGCTGAATGCTACTCTGCTTAGTTCAGAGTAGCCATTATCAGGTTGAAAGTCAGTTTCTACCACTTGCAGAACCCCTTTAAGCTTTAGGTCTCAAATTGTCAAGGGCTATCCCGGGAACTTAAGAGGCAGTTTATGACAAATACAAGTCTACTTTGCCCAGTGACTGGTAAACCCACGTGACAAGAAAAGTAGTGCAAACTGAAAATATACATAAATTCAAGATGAGTTTAATTCTACAGGTCATAGAGCTGTAGCAGATTAGTCAAAGAAGGCTAAATAGATGCTTGGGGCCCATGCCTGGCCTTTCATAGTTAGTCTCCAAGTGAATTAACCAGTCCTTCTAGAGGGCCAAGATGGGATGAGGAAATGAAAAGTACAGCAAGAGTCGCCAAAAGGCCACCTGCTAATACTGAAGAAGAGAGGTAATGGTGGTGATGATGGCGATTGTGGGCAGTGGCTAGTGTTAAGGGCTGGTTTATGTACAGAAATCTCCAGCCTTTCCTAAAACCAACTGAGGTGCCACTTCCTTCTCCCTGCTCTGGCTGCCTCCTCAAGTCCTGGCTTGGACACCGGCCACACCGGCCTCCTGCAGCACAAAGCTTAGGGCTCCATCTTCAGGAAAGCGATGCTACCCACAAACCATCCCTCAGCAACAGTCTCAGCCTGGAGAAACCCAGAGGCAGCCATGGCCTTTCCTTTGCTCAGATGAATCTAGTTTGTACTACAAATACAGATGGGGAAACAGGAAAAGCAAGGCTTCCAAAGTCTACTGACAAAAGAACCAGGAATACTACTCATAGTTTCTGGTTCTGTCCTCTCCCTAAAGTACCTCTCCGGGTGGGGGATGCTGGGGTAGTCTCATTCAAAAATGGAGAAAGTCCCCGAGAGTTCTCCAGGCATAACAATCACAGCCTAGATGGGGGCAGTCTGCCTTCTGAAGGAAGCAGGCAAAGCTTTCGATTTTCAGGGGTCTTTTTCCGGCACAGTTTACTAACCGCAGATTTCCAAGTGATTTACTGCAGATTCATAAACAATGGAAACTGGTATGTTATATCTTTTCTGCAGGGAGGCGTGATGGAGCCAGGTGAAGGGGCCATGATGTTAAGTTACAAGTCCAAAGTCACTGTGTTGGTGACACCTGGGGCTTAGAACTTCCCTGAGACTGCAAAGTGCTTACTGTGTAGGTCACTGTTTTCTGCAGTTATCTTTAAGGATGGGGGTTTTCAAATAATCAAGGTTGGGGACAGGGGAGAGTGAGCTCTGAGCTCCTAAATGAAAACCATAACAGTGGCACATTTTTCCATCCCCCACCCCAAAATGAAGACCGCAACCTCCCCTCCACATCTCTCTTCAGAGCCCAGAAACGTGAACAGCAGCAGAAAACCTTTCCCTCTGCCCAGTGAGTCAGCCTTGCCTAACTTCATGCGTAAGCTCTCCTCAAGTCAGCGGCAGCTCAGAGCTGCGGGTCTGTGTGCAGCCGAGATAAATTTGGGTCTAGAAGGGATGACGTAATGCTAAACCCGAGAGGTAGCTGCCGCCTCCCAGGGCTCCAGTCACCAGGGCTGCAGGCTGACATCCCAACCACACAGAAACGCACCAAGCCTCCAGGTGTCCGAGCTGGGGAGAAAGGGAAAGAACATGAGGTGGGGGGAACGGCAGGGGGAGGCAGTGTTAATCTGAGACGGCTGAATCTGGAAGTTTGTTGTTTTTTAACTCCAGTTTTTCTGGTGAGATCAGATCACTGGCAAAGACTCAAACAGCTACACTTGACTTACACCCTGACCCATCTCTTCCCTCTTAGAAAAGGGCTTCTTACACTTTATTAAATGGCCCTTATTACAGCAGCCTATCTCAGTGATTATAATGGATGTGTTAATCTCTCCAATGTCCTTTTCCTTCTTTTTTGCATGAACTTGGATCCAGGAAGAAATCTGCATTGCAGGACTGAATAAATATGCTCATCTAAGTGGCTTGCTTACTCTGGAGCACCCCATTTGGGTGCTCTCAGATGCAACTGATAAGGTATTTGGGAGGATTTTGCTAGGGCCACACCAAGTGAATGTTTCTCTAAAGAACATTTCATGGTTTATGTCATAGAAGTTTATATTATTAAGCTTATTTCTCAATACAGTCTACATTTTTCAGTTGAGAAGACTGAAGCTCAGAGAGGTGTGGTAATTTGCCCAAGACCACACAGCTGGCTACCAAACTGATGGAGCAAGGGTTGAACTCAGGCCTGCAGTCCTGAGTTCACCTACACAATTCTCTTTCTGGTTGATTCATGTTTAAAGAAAAAAACACCTACACAATTCTCTTTCTGGTTGATTCATGTTTAAAGAAAAAAAAAAAAACCAAAGTGGAGTAAGTTTTCTGATCTCTTAAACCTGTGGGGCCCCAATCCTTTAAATGTCAGGATCAAGTTACATGCCCAGAGGATCCCAATGCTGCTTTTTTTCCATTCATGGCTCATTCTTCCCTAAGGAGAGGTTGCCCTCAGAGTCAACTCTTTTTCTGCTGGTGAAGACTGAAAGCCCTGAGCCCAAACTCACCCTTCCACTGTAATTAAAAGACCCCCACAGGTAAATAATCTTTGTTGTATGGAAGTAGTTTCCTTCATGAGAAATGCCTCCCAAATTCTTTTTTCAAATGATTTTTCATCATTTGTTATTGTAGTAACGTAGTATTCCCCTATACTTTGTGGCTGTAATCATTTATTCTGGTAGATTTCATGACTTTCAGCCATTTAACCTGGTCAGCCATGGTATGTTATTCTTTTGAAACACTGCTCAATTCCATGAGTTAATATTTTTTGTTTAGAATTTTTGCATCTATATTCAAAAGCAAGAATAATTTTCTTTTTTATTGCATTTATGGGTTTTGGTATTGCAATGATCTATTCTTCAAAGTTAGATGCAACTTTTTAAAGCCTTTAAAAAAAAAAAGGGCTGCCAGAGGCCTTCTCCTGCTGCTAAGAGGATGCCCCACATTCTTGCCACAGCCCTGGGTAACCCTCCCTCCCCTGCCAGGAGCTGCCCTAGAGTTGCCCTGCCCCCACCCCTTGGCATCACCACCCCCTTCCAGGCAGCAGAGGTCACTGTTATGCCCAGCCAGGCCTAGACACTAAACCACACATTCAGCTCCTGCTGCCTTGTGTCGGAGTTCTCTCAGCTTCGGGTGCAGCATTTATAATAAAAACACCAGGCTCTTGCCTGTCTGAAGACATAGGTGATCTCACCGTCTCTTCTAGCTCTAGTATTCTGATTCTAGGATGCTGGGATTCCCCACAGATCCCAGAACAATGTGCATCCATTTGCCCGCTAGCTGCCATGTAACTAGAGCTGACTACATGCACAGAACTGCTGCTGCAGTCAGTTCCTTTAATCCTCAGCACACCTCTGAGATTCCTGTTTTACAGATGAGGATCAGAAAGGTTAAGTGATTTGCCCAAGATCACACAGGCAGTGATCAGATTCAAACCTAGACCTTCTGACTCTTGGACCCCACAGCATACATCCATGTTAGGTTCGATCAGATAAGGTCAAACAGAATTGGTTAGGGCAATGGTCTCAACCAAGGGCAATCCCATCCCTCCAGAAGGCTTCAGAAATGTGTAGGAGGCTCTTTTTGAATGTCGCAATGACTGAGAGTGGGGGTTCCAGTGGCCTTTAGTGAGTAGGAACCAAGGATGTTAAATCCAGCAGTATTCCAGACTAATCTGCATAAGAACTGTCCCACCAATAGCTCCTTTGTTGAGAAACGCTAGGTCAGAAAGTTAAGACAGAAAACTCATCATCTATTCAATAAATATTCCTTAAGCATCTCTTATGTGCTGGGCCCTAACCTAGATGCTGAGGATAGAATAAGGAACAAAACTACTTGTGGTCTCTGCCCTCAAGGCGCTTGCATTCTAGCTGGACAGACTGATGGTAAGCAAGTAACATAACTGTAAATTGTGATAAATAGAATAAGGGATAAATGATAAAAGGGTGGGTAGGTTTAGGCGGGTAGGTAGGGGAGCTGGGAAAATCACAAAGGTTGTCTAGGACATTTTCCCAAACTTTAAAGAGCACCCAAATCACCTGAAAATTGTGGTAAATTGAGGTTTTGCTTCAGCAGGCCTGGGGTGGGGCGTGGCAGTCTCATTTCTAACAAGCTTCCAGAGGATGCCAAGGTAGCCCATCCTTGAACCATACTCACTCTGAACAGCAAGGGTGAAAGCCATGGCAAGGAGTTTGGATTTTATTCTAAGTGAAAGAAACAGGAAAGAAACTACTGAAGGGCTTTGGCCAGGTGTGGTGGCTCACACGTGTTGTCCCAACACTTTGGGAGGCCGAGGCAGGAGGATCACTTGAGCCCAGGTGTTTAAGGCTGCAGTGAGCTATGACTGTGCTACTGTACTCCAGCCTGGGTGACAGAGCAAGGCCTTTAATCAAATGAGTAACCTGAACCCAGTTATATTTAGGATCATTCTTGTTTCCTAGATCTGAATCTGGGAGAGGAAGAGGTTGGGCCTATGTCGTTTGACCAGCACCAGCTGGCGCACACTGCCGCAGTGGCAGCCAGGGACTAAAGCTCATCTCTGCAGCTCGCACTTGCCTCTCTCTTCTGGCTTCTCTGGCAGAAGCCCTTGGCTCCACGTACAGGCCAGCCCAGTTGCCCTACAAGCTCGAGGCCTTCAGGAAGCCTAGTACAAGCCGGACAGGGTGTGGACTCACACTTCTGACACCCAAGCTTGCAGAGCCACAGGAGCCCTACTGGTTGGGTGAGTTCCCCAGGGGTTGCTGGGCAAGGTAGCATTGCAGATGCAAGCAGCAATACCCTAGAGCATTGCTCTCTAGAGAGAGGGGCCTACTTGGCTCTAGTGTCAATGCCCAAAGAGCCCTGGAAGGTTTTGGCTAATCTCTCTCTGTCCTCGGATGAGTGGGGAGAAAAGGAAGCCACCCCGGGGACAATTCCCAAGGGGACCCTCAGCCTGGACTTAAATTATTACAGATTCCAGTTCTTGCCTCTTGCTAACTTCTTGCTCTGTGAAGTTTCTGCCAGAGTCCTAAAATCTCTATAGGAAGAAAGAAAAACCTGGGTTTGTGTCTCTGCTCCACTTTTTGTTAGCATGTAGCATGGAAAAGTTAGTCGGCCTTGCTAAGGACAAGGCTTTCCTCATTTATAAAATGAGGGTAATTATAGCCCCCACCCATTGCACATTTGTGAGGATTAATATAAAGTGCTTAGCATGGTGCTGGCACATAGTAAATGCTCAGTAAAAAGAGGCCATTATCACTATTCCTTTGGAAAACAGAGAAGGCATTGCACTTGTCAGCAGCCCTCTTGGGAACAGGTTATTACACTACCAGGAGACAGACAAGAATTGTTGATTGGTTTCTCTCTGTCTGTCATTTGAACGGGAATATAGAACTGGAACTGAAGATCATACATGCTTCACTTTGGAAGCACCATGCTAGGTGCCTGGCAGGTTTTAGAAATTTGTTGAATTGAGCTAAATTTTACAGCTGGTAGAAAGAATGAAACAAAGTTGTGCCCAAGGCACTCAGAGTCTTGGGAGCCAGGAAATATGGTAGGGTGGCCAGGCTGTGGTGGAGGGAAGAGGGAGATAACACAGGTGTGCCATTCGATAGTTCTGGCCCCCTGTAGAAATAAAAACAAAGGCCATCCCAGGTTCCACTTGCCACCCCTGGCCAGAAACAGAGCAGCCCTGCACAAGCTCTCCATTTTAATACAATAGCCTTCCTAGTCTCAGATCATCTTTATTCAAGTATCCTTGCTAGTGGCAGTGAAGACACAGAGTATGGTATTTCAAATAGTAGGTGATCCAAATCCCTGTTTATTGGCTTTAGTTTGAATTTCCCAATCTCCTTTCCCCTCAGGACAGTGTGTTTATCTTTCTAATTTTGCTGTGTTTAAATTTCCGTAGCAGACACTGGAGTTGGATGTTTGAGGTATGTGCCAAGGGCATGCTGTACGTATGGGAGAGTGGGCTTGGTAGGAACACTGGTGTGGCCAACCCTCCAAGTGTAGAAGGTCCCTATCTGTAAAGAACTGAGAGTGGAATTTGTTTATTTACAAAGTTACTTACATGGTATTTGGTTTCCTAAGCTCAGGCAGTTAAGAAAAAGAAGAAGAAAGAGAAGTCAGATCTGTAGAAATTATAAGGACAAACACAAAAGATTTTAAACATGGCGGGGGCAGGCAGGGAAGGAAGGAACTATTCCTTTTAGAAGCCCAGGATAAATTATTATTCTGTCTGTAATCGTGGTTAGAAACAAAGACACAAAGCCCAAGTCAAATGCCATCTCACACGTTTTGGGGTTACTTTAAGACAACCGAATTTCCAAAACCTGGCATTGGAATAGAGTATATGCTCCATGAGGCCAGGTACTATACCTTCAGAACCTATCACAGTGCCTGACAGAAAGCACCTATGTGCTCCTCAAGTGCCAGTTTAATGAATAAATGAATGAACAAACTCACAAAACAAATTTAGAATTACTGGTACACAACATATTTCCACATCTTACCAAACCATTAATAGTTGCTGCAAGGGCCTGTTCAAGGGAGTTTCTCTAGTCTAAATTTTTAAAAAAGGGATTCTGTTTACATATATTTCCTGGAGACTTATTGCTCAAAGCAGGGGTTACCTGAACTTTCAAAATGTTTCACAAGCAAGGGGCCCAGCACACATTGTGCCAAGATGAGGAAGCAAAGAAGTAGCCTCCTGCTGCAGATGATGGTAGTAAATGCCCATTGTTTTTGGCTGGAGAGATCAAGCCAGATGTTGACAGCTTTAACACCTCTGGCCAGGCCACTCAGGTACCATGATAAGACTATTGCTTCCTTTAAATTTAGCAAAAGTGCCAGAGGGCAGATGTCTGTCCCTAGGGAATTGAAACCCAGGTGGGTGGGTGTGTGTTTGTCTCTCTCTCACCCCCAAAAGGAGCTCCCCCACCAAGTCATGAATTTCTCCTCCTCAGTTAAGTCTTGGGCTCATCTTTGTCCCCACATTCTAGCTCCTCCCTCCCTCCTCCTACCCCTCAAATGTAAAAGAAAATACTTTTCTAAGTATGGCAAATTCAAATTAGCTTCATTTTGAAAGACAATTGTAATGTTGCAATGACCTTTGTAATAACCGGACACACCCTGGGATCAGTAAACCAGGTTTGAGAATTGCTGACTTTATAAGCACTGGACCTGGCAAACGAAAGCCCATTTTGGGGCTCAGCCTGGGACCCATTCTCATATCATGCAGGAGGGAACCCAGCCCAGAAGGACTTGGTTCAGCCTCTGCTGTGTCATCTTGAGCAAGCCACTGTCCCTCTCTGGGCCTCAGCCTCCATGTCTGTACAGTGAGGATGACGGATGCTCTGCGACCCCTGGGGCTCCTTCTGGCCCTAATGCTCTGTTTTACCACCTGCCTCCTTTAAAAACAAAAACCAAAATGGAGGAGAAGGAAGAATGGAAGGGAAGAGAATGGTTCAGAAGGCCAGACCTCCAGCAACTTCCCCCGATTTCTGCCTGCTGAAAATTGTTTTCCTCATTCTGCAAGAAGATTCCCATTTCTTGCTGGGTCGTTGCTTTTTTTATTTCTCTCTCTCTCTTTTTTTGACTCAAAAGCCACAAAACCACAAAGTTCACCTCCCCAAAACGGGTCATCTGGAAGCCAGAGCTGTTGGGGGTTAGGTATGTTAGGCCCGACATACTGGTGGTATCTAAGCGAAGACCAAGCCAGGGCAAGCATGTGCTTCTCCTCCAGAAACCCAGTTTAAATCAATATTTATCCAACTGTATTTATAGAAAGTGGTGGTGGTAGGGAGGAGGGGGTGGGTAGGGAGGCAGGGGGATCTAAAACAGAACAAGCCACAATGACTGATGCAAATCTTTGTGGCCAATTCACTTCTGCAGGCTGGGCTTTTTCTTAAAAGGCAAAAGACCCAGCTTTTGATGAACCTGCTGTTGGCCCCAGTACCATAGCAACAGCCCCAAGTCCGCTAATATGCCCAGAGGATAGACTTGGGAAAGGCAGCAGGAGGGGGGTGGTGTTTCCTAGGAACCCTAAACTTGAGTTAGGGCCAGCAGAGTTGAACAACTCTGGAAAACAAAAATCCTCTCTGGCTGGCTATGCTGTCTTCAGCCTCACTTCTAACCCTTTTCTAAGCAAGGTGTGTGCAGAAGGACCTTGCTTGGACAATCAACAGGGTGTTTCAAATACCAGCTCTGCTTCAGGTTGCTGGGTGACCTTGAGCAAGTCATTTCACCTCTTTGGACTTCATTATTCCTTGGCTATAAAATCAGTACATGTGTATACGGTTAAGACTGGTGAAGACCGCAGGCTCAGCTCTGTCACTTACTGATCATGTGACCTTTGGACAAGTTACCTGGAATCCCTGCTCCTTGGTTACCCTCTCTGTAAAATGGGATAATAAAATTGCATCCATCATAGGGCTGTTGTGAAGATTGGGGTGGATAATGCATGGCCAGTCCCACACTTGGTATGTGGTCAGTACTCAATAAGTGGTAGCAGGTATTGATCTTATGTGATACGATCAGTTGCTCTGTTGCTGCATGCTGGCACCCTCTGCATTTCCCTCAGTTTCACCTCTA
This sequence comes from Lepilemur ruficaudatus, assembly GCA_963574885.1. Taxonomy (NCBI): domain Eukaryota; kingdom Metazoa; phylum Chordata; class Mammalia; order Primates; family Lepilemuridae; genus Lepilemur; species Lepilemur ruficaudatus. The sequence continues at coordinate 7,881 of CAUYRT010067115.1, read as the reverse complement.
GACTTTTGTCCAGCTATCCCCAGATGAAAATCCGCATGTCTGGGTGTGTCCATGGGAGAGTATTTTGGTCAAAGAGGAAAGATGAGTGAACAGCTGCTGTTTTGCCTTGATAGCTAATGGAGCCTCCTTTATCCTCCCAAACGAGAAATGGCTCGATTCAGCTTCACTAACTTCGGAAGTCCCTTTCCTGACATCCCCTTTCCGGGGCATCCTGTACCTGGGAGCTCTGGGACTCCGAAAGTCACAACAATATCCTCAAAAAAGTCGTCTTCTGGCATTTACGAGTGGGCAGAGATCATACTTAAAACTGGGGGAAAAATGCTGAATCTGGGGAACATAATTTAGGATGCAGAGGAAATAGGGCCTGATTTAAGAATGCTCTTCACACAATTCCACTAAAAACAATTACCCGACTCCACTCACACCACAAACCAACCTACAGGGTTTTCAGAAAAAAGCAATTGCACATAGTAGATGCTCAATACAAATTTGTGGAATGAATGAATTCAACATAAGATGGCTGCCCAGCAGAAATGTGGCCAGCTTGAACATGAGTAACCATCAAAGTCTTCAATTTCAGCACAAGTTGCCCTAGTCCCCTACTTTCTAAGCCAGTAACTTTTTCATTCTTATGGTCACAGCTGTTAACATAATGTAGTTTCAGCTCTTCAGGCCTGACCTATCATATCCTTGCAGGCCTTGGTCTTACCACCCAAGAGCGGTCAGAGATCAGTATTTCCTACTCTTCTCCAGGTCTCCAGAGTGGCTATCATGTGTTCCCTGGCCTCCAAACCCAATCCCTGTGCCATAGCCAGTAAATGACAAATCCAACCAATTAAGAAATTTATATTGTCTTCTGTATGCTAGTGCTATGCTATATTCAATGGGTGACATATACTGAATATGTCAGGTCATCTTTTCCCTTAAGATGCTAATCATCTCCCTGCAAAGACAGCTAATACATAGGAAGCAAGTAGAGAATTGCATGGTTATCAAAACTCCGAGAAGTTATTATTTATCGAGCACCTATTATATTCCAGGTACTTGAAATATTTAGATGCAGTACCTCATGCAGTTGTTTGGCAATGACGTGAGGGTGGTGTTATTTCATTATCCCCATTTTACAAAAAAGAAATGGAACTTCAGAGAGGCTAAGTAACTTGTGTCCAAAGTCACACAGCCAGTAAGCAGCAGAGTATTAAGTTGGGCCCTGCTCCACGTGTCTGCAAAGTTTTCATTCTCTCAACTACTCCGACTTAAGAAATAGAACCAAGTAGACAGAAATAACCAGGAGAAGCTTCCTGGAGGAGGTAGGAACTGACCTAAGTCTTGAGAGGAGGGTAGGATGCAGATGACCCCAGGGAATTAAGAGAATGAGGGCATTCTAGGCAGAGGGAAAGCCTAAGTCAAGCACAGTGGCTTGACTGTGAAGCCTACTTGCTGGGGGACCTGCTGGACAGGAGCAGAGATTTCATGGCAGGGAGAGGAGATTGCCAGGAAGACAGGGTGGGGCCAAATGACACCACACAACAGCAGCTCCCTCCACCAAGAGGAAGAAGCTGCTTCTTGGCCTGTCCATGCCCCCTAGGAAAGCAAAACACCCCACCCTGAAAACCAGGTTATCCACTTGAGGAGGCAGCCCAAGGCTTTCTACTCCCGTGTAATCATTCTTCCCTATCTTAAGTGTTGCCTAGACTGGGAGACACTGGGAAGCCCATTTCTCTCCTCCAGACCTTACCTGCTTCTTCCACTTATCTGCCAACCAGCCTTTATGCACCTAACATCCATTTGTGAATCTTTTTCCCTTTGAGTTTTAACCTTTTCCAAAACAAGGACTAAATCTTTTTCTACTTATTAGTCTTTAATTGCCACCCCTCCATTGGACTTGAACTGCATACAGGTGATGCCAATGGTTTTTTACATATAACTTCTGAATTTATGATAACAGAGCCACAGTCTTCAAGATTAATAAATTTCTGGAGGCCTTCAAGAAATCTGAGATTCATAGGGATACGCATCAGTTGGAATTTCGGGAGAATGTACCTGCATTTCCCAGAGATTCTCTTGCTTTGCAAACAGCAGACGGTCAACACAGGTGACCGAATTTGAACCCTTCCCCCAGTAACACTCACCCTATCTACTGGAAATAATTCAGTACTGTGGCCACAACTTAGTGAGCACTCCTACTACGTAAACTTCAACGAGGCAATGAAAAGCACTTCTGGCTACAATGGAAAATAAGGCAAGCTCCTTGCTAAGTAAGTGCTTTGCAAACAACAGTAAAAACGGAACAAGTGAACTCGTGACTAGGGTCTATCGTGTATCTCAGGAAGGTCTCACCAAATCTGAAATGTAAAATTGAGGCTCGACGCTCATCTCCAGGGAGAATTGCGTCCCTTTAAGAAGAGACTGGACCAGCTGGCCACACTACAGCTCCATGAGATTTCCTGCCTTGCTTTCTGGCCCCACCTCCCAGCCTCCAGCCTCAGCAACGCGTGACGTCAGAGGAGGCTGACGCTGCCAATTGGCTGAACGACGCAGCTAGGTCAAGTCCAGTCGGAGGAAAGAAGTTTGTCTCCATGTGGAAACCATGTGTCTCTAGCAGGGAGGGGGAGGAGGAGGAGGCGGAGAAACCGAGATCAAGTGATTATTGGGGAACTCGCTGAAATGAAGGCAGGGAGGTTGTGCACCTGAGCCGGCCAGCAATACCCTTTGAAGTAGTGACCTAATAAAAAAGACTTGCACAACAAACAAAACCTTACCTGCCCCTCCATCATAGTAATAACTAAAAAGCTAGGGTCCTTGCTTCCTTCCAAAAACCTGGGACCTGGGAAATGCTGGAATCCTATCGGAACGCCCAGATCCCTCTCCCTCCCCCAACGACTGAATGATGTAAGCGTTTCGGAAAGCAGAGCTCTGGAGCAAAACAAGCCCCGCGCGCGCGGAGCTACCCGCAGTGCCCGAGCCCGGCGCACGCACGACCCGCCCCCCGACTCGCGTTATTGCTGTGCACACGCGGACCGCCGTGACGCGCGGGCATTGTGTGCAGCGAGCAGAAAACAACGGCGAGCGCCGCCAGCGCGAAGAAGCGCCCCTAATAAAACGAGACAGATGTAGGGCCCGCCGTTTTCCGTACCAGGAGACGCAGACGAAGCGGGGAGGAGGGGAGGAGAGTTGGGAGGATAAAGTGGGCCCCGTGGGCCGCTCCTGCTTGCCAGAGGCATAATAGAGGGCCTGGCGGATGGTCGTATGGAGTTTGCTGGAGGTCACCCCAGCCTGCGTGAGCTGTTGGGGAGGGGGCGAGAGCCTGGAGCGGGGTCTCTGCAGCCGAGCTGGCCATGGCGCAGCGCCCCAAGCTCTCGGGGAAATCTGGGGGCCGTTGGCATCACGTCATTTAGAGCCAAACAGCGGCGGCGAAAAGAGGCAAGAGAGCTAAAAATACTCCCGCGGGGAGCCGGCCGGAGGAGGGGGGTTGCGAGGCCGAGAGACTTATTACGCACACGAAGTTGACTTTGACTGGGGCCCTAAGGCTCCAGAGCCCCTCTCCGGGGCTGGCAGGTTTGCAGCGCAGACCCCTCGGGAGAGGGACCGGGAGGAAGCCCCTCGGCTTCTCCAGCCTCTGGAACCCCGCTCCGCCGCCGCGAGCCCGCCCCGCTCGGGGCAGCCCGAGCCCGGCGCGCCTGGCTCTCTGCTTACGTGACTGGTGGCCACGCCGGAGCCCCGGCACGGGGTAAACAAGGAGTTGGCGGCGGCCTGGGCGGCGGGGGCGGGGTGGGGCGGGGGGAGGTCTCCGATTGTCTGCGGGTGCAAAGGGGGGGGGCGGGACGCTGAGGAAGCTCCGGCCGCTTCCTTAATGCATTCGGTGGGGAGTGGGGCAAATCAGCTTGGCCACACACTGCCAAGGTGCCCTCTTTGGGTGCACCCCTAGTCAGAGCTGACGCCACGGGACAGACTCCGGAGAACTGGGGATCCGGACCGGGGTAGCTAAAGAAATCACGCCCCTCCCCCCCGCAACAAAAGCAAACACCAAACAAAACCACGTCTTCACCCCACTCCCCCCCGCAGCTCTGGCTTTTCAGAAACTACCCTCCAGACGAATGCACACAGTCCCCCCCCCACCCCTCGTCCCCCGCATGAATAATCGCGAAGCGACTCGGCTACACAGCCTACGATGCGCCTCTCTCGCAACCCAGGCACTCCGGGAAAACAAGCGAGAAGAGAAAGAAAAGAACGCACCACCGACCTCCCAACACAAATCCTTGTTTTGGCTTTACAGCGTCTGCACAATTGCGCTGCCAACCCACGGTTACTTTAACCCTGAAGGCCTGGGGTGTCAGTCAGCGAAGGTGTTTTTGTGTTTGGGGTTTGTTGTGTTGGGTAGGGGGGAGCTTGCAAGATCTGACACGTTGCAATCGGACCTTTCTCTCTCTCCTCTCCCCTGTCCCCCTTCCCCCCCGCCTCACTGATCTTTCTACTTGTTCGGACAGATTAAACCTCCCGGTTTCCTCCCGTCTGTCGGTCTGTCTGCCTCGTCCCCTTCCTTCTCGCAGCTATTATTCTGAAGACTGTGTTGGAGACGCCGCACACGCGTGCCCCCGTTAGGGCGCTGAGTTGACTGCCTGGGGACGGCCAGGGGACCTGGCTGGCAGTGGCAAAAATGAAACAAACAAGGAAGAGGCCAGGCCGGGGTGGGGTTCCCAGCACGCCCCCTCCTCCCCCATCGCATCGCCCTCCACCTGAATCTGGAGGTTGGCCGGGGGACGGTAGAAATCCACCGGGAAGGCGTTTGCCTTCCTCGCCCTGCGCGCTCGCTCAGGAGCCGCGAGCCGTCTCCCGGAAAATAAAGAAACCGCACACAACAGCCCACACCTTCTTCCCCAACTATTGTTTCTGCATGATCCCAAAGTTTCCTCCTAGTCGCCTCCCCACGGCCAAGTTTCCCCGGCACGGCACGGAGGGTCTGGGGCGAGCTGTTGGTGCTGCCGGGCCCGCTGGCCTCTTTGGGGGGGCGGGGGGATGGCACCCCCGGGCAACGGCGGCGCAGGGGAACTATGTGCGTGGACACGATGGCCTGAGCCCGGTCCTGCCGCGAGAGGGGAGGAGAAGGCGAAGTAGACAGGAGGAGAGACAGCCCGAGCCCACGCCGCGGAGAGCTGTGTGGTTGTTACTGTTGTAATGTCTGTGTGTTTTCTTTCTGGAGCCTCTGCGCTCTGCCTATGGTTTCCAACTTTCGGCTTCTAATCCTCACCCCACCCAGGAACGAGAGACAAAAAAACACCACTTGTCTGCCTGAGAAGCCTCGGGGGTGAAGGGGAGAGGAATAAAAAGGAAGAAAGGCGACCTCGAAGAGACCAGCTCTCAGTTGTCAGCAAACAACAACACTCCCCCGCTCCTCGGCCGGGCCATCCGCTCAGCCCTCCCGAGACAGACAGACCGACGCACCGACAGGCCCCCCTCTCCCCGTCGCTCGTCTTTGTTACATCTTTAGCAGCTTTGTGCGTGCGTGTCCTTTCTCCGGTGTCATCGGCTTTACTGCCGAGGGCTGGATGTGTGTGTTGTGGGGTGGGGGGGGTCGCGGGCCAAGCTGACGACGGGGATCGCCCAAGTGGGCGAGAAGGAAAGAGCCAGGCGCCGAGGAGGAGCCGGGGCCCCCAAACTTACTTTTGTTTTCTTTCTCGATCTGCTCCAGGTAGCTGGCGGCCTCGAGCAGAATCTGCACGTTCTGCAGAAAAGTGTTGATGTGCTTCTCCATCGAGTTCTCGCTGGTGTTGAAAATGTCCGAGAAGGGGCATCTGGGTTTGGCCCCCGCGGGCTCTTCGGGCTGGGCCGGGGGCTGGGGCGCGGCCGCGGCCGGGGGCACAGCCGGGGGCGCGGCCGGGGCCAGCCCCGCGCCCTCGCAGCGCGCCTCCTTGCGCGGCCGCCCGCGTTTGCCCATGGAGGAGCGGGGGTCCGCCGAGCTGTCCTCTTTCGGGGCTGCGCTGCCCGGCCGAGCTCCGGGCCCCCGGGGAGACCCAGCCGGCTGGAGCGGAGAAGGCGCCGGGCGAGGAGCCGGCCTGACTTCCCGAGCCTGGCTGCGTGCAGTTGTGTGTGTGCGTGTGTGTGCGTGTGTGTCGGTCTCGCTGTGGGTCTGTGTGTATGGGAGATTGAATGAACCTACAGGACAGACGGAGGCGCTCTGGCGCCTGGGTCCTAGTGCGAGCCTAACGCCAGCGGACCGGTCAAAATAAAAGGTGGAGACTCGCGAGGCAGGGCCCGCCCCCTGGCGTCCCCGCACACTTCCCCGCCTCTCCCCAAATCCTACCACAGTGTAGAGCACTGTATTTTCACCAGAGTGGAAAAAATACTCGATGTCTCTCAATGCACCTGTGTAAAAACAAACTATTTTCTTCGCAGAAAAATAACACCTCGGAAAGCTTCCAGCACAATACCTAGCACATAGTAGGTCCCCAGTAAATGGTAGCTGCTGTGATTTTTTTTTTTTTAAATAAAAGCCCAATTGTAATGGAAGACTCAAACCGTGCATGTAACCAGAAGCTCCTTCCCCGCAACACTAACACACACACACACACACACACACACACACACACACGCCACTCCACACACATATACAGGCACTTGTGTGTGCTTTGGAGCAGCCAAATGAAATCCCCAGGCCACCCAAATCCGGGTTACACATTTACTCACTCCTTCTTTCTCCCTTCAAATGCAAAGTTATTTTTCAGGAAGGGGGAGGAGATCTAAGCATCTCTTCCCACTCCTCTTTCCAGCGGTGGTCCAGCTGTGCAAAGCTCACACCAGGGTACCTCCACACCTGGCTCCCTTTTGTTTGACAGAAAGGCAGAAACGGCAGGCCAGGAGCCACTTCCCCTCCCCCCAGCTGAATCCCGCCTTTGGTTCCGAAGACCCCTACTCCAGTGGACATTGTTTCACTGCTGCTGCTGTGGGCAACCATGGATGCTTTCCAGCCCTGGGAGATGCTGTGGGGTCAGAGGGATGGTTGAGGGCTGCTTTGGAGTGCCATAGAGAAGGGTTCAAATCCCAACTCTGGGGCCTATAGACTGTGAGCTTGGACAAGTCCCTTAACCTCTCTTGGCCTAAGTTTCCACGTCGTTGAAACCTCTGATAAGGTGCTTGCATGGATTAAGTGTTATCTGCACTTAGCTCACTCTGGCCCCTACTAAGATCTTTCCCTTCCAATCTACACCCAGGCAAGAGCCTGGGTAGCTTGCATCTAAGAGGGGAACAAGATGCAGTGAGCAGGACTCTCCTGCGCTTCATTAGAAAACCTCTCTACGACAAGCCCATCTAAATATTGTCACCTTGCAAAGCCACCTGGAAGTTTCCTCCAGGGGAAACATTGACATAGAGGATGCAGAGGATACTGCCCCCTGGAGTTGTGTGGTGCAGCCGCTCTGCTTAAAGGCAACTTCACAGTTGTCACAGAGACTCTTACTGGAAATGGAAACTTCTGAAAAAAGGGGAGAAAGTACATTTCTTTGTAAAATATGCTCTATGTAAAACTTACAGAGTATGTATACATGCACGCCCCCTCCCAGGGCCTTCAAGAAAGCCTTTGTGCACTTTTAAAAATATGATAATTGGCCGGGCACGGTGGCTCACGCCTGTAATCCTAGCACTCTGGGAGGCCGAGGCGGGCGGATTGCTCAAGGTCAGGAGTTCAAAACCAGCCTGAGCAAGAGCGAGACCCCGTCTCTACCAAAAGTAGAAAGAAATTAATTGGACAACTAAAAATATGTAGAAAATATTAGCCGGGCATGGTGGCACATGCCTGTAGTCCCAGCTACTCGGGAGGCTGAGGCAGAAGGATTGCTTGAGCCCAGGAGTTTGAGGTTGCTGTGAGCTAGGCTGATGCCACGGCAC
>CAUYRT010067113.1:0-67467 GCA_963574885.1 Lepilemur ruficaudatus | reverse complement strand
ACTTACTATGTGCCAGGTACTCTTTTCAACTACATTGTTAAGTATTAACTCATTAATCCTTAAAACAATCCTAAGTGATAGGCGCTATTCTTTTTTTTTTTTTTTTTTGTTTTTTTTTTTTGAGACAGAGTTTCACTCTGTTGCCCAGGCTAGAGTGCTGTAGCATCAGCCTAGCTCACAGCAACCTCAAACTCCTGGGCTCAAGTGATCCTTCTGCCTCAGCCTCCCGAGTAGCTGGGACTACAGGCATGTGCCACCATGCCCAGCTAATTTTTTCTATATAGTTTTAGTTGGCCAATTAATTTCTTTCTATTTTTAGTAGAGATGGGGTCTCGCTCTTGCTCAGGCTGGTCTCGAACTCCTGAGCTCAAATGATCCGCCCGCCTCAGCCTCCCAGAGTGCTAGGATTACAGGTGTGAGATAGGCGCTATTCTTATCCCTGTTGTTGAGATGAGGCCACTGAGGCCCAGAGAGGTTAAGTGATTTGCCCAGAGGCACACAGCTTGTCATGGTGGGATTTGAACGTAGTAGCTTGGCTCAGTAGTCCCCGCTCTTGACTACTTGTGATTATCACCTGTCCTCTCAGAAAGGCGCAGGTGAAATGAATGTCAGAGGCAGAACTCCTGACTCCCATCCAGGCACTTTCCAACAAAACCATCACCTAGACCAAACAACTTTCAATCTAAGAATAAGAAGCCCAGATGAATCCAGAGTTACTTATGTAATCCTTTTCTTCACCATTAGGCAACCAAAAAAGGCACTCAGCTTGATATTAGGAAGATACATCTTCCTTCCCCATCAGTACCCATAATTCCCCCATTAGATGCCCATTACAAAATGAAGATCCGCCTGGGAAGGGAGACCTAGCAAGTCCCTACCTTCTCAGTGGGCACCATCTGCTACACTCCAGTCGGCTCTGGGGCAACCTGTTTGGTGCAGAAAGATGGGAGAGGCTGAGACTGCAGGCCTTCTGGGTTGGGTCTGTTTGTGGCTCTCTGAGACTCTGTCCTCTAGGGCTTGTCCCTTGTGGCCCCACAGGCATTAACACCTGTCTTACTCACTTCTACAGAGCATCCACAAGAATCTAGAAGCAAAGTTAGCCCGCTTCCACCAGCGGGAGGATGCCATCCTCTATGCCAGCTGTTTTGATGCCAATGCAGGCCTCTTTGAGGTTAGGGGGGCTGTGGACAGGAGTTGGTGGGGCCAGCTAGGCTGTGGAAGGTCCGAGGGTGGGCAGTCAGGAGAACCTGGCAGGATGTTGCTGCCGTGCCTAGAGGCTCCAGAGCCCATTTCTTATGGAGGTCAAGGTTGGGTGCTCCAGGAGGAATCCTGAAGCTTGCAAGAAGCCCAGCTTCCAGAGCATTTGGGGGGTAACCTATATCAGCTGGAGGGCTGGGGGTGGCAGGGGCCTGACACTCGCCAAACTTGTTCTTACCTGCTCTGGTAAGGTAAGAGCAGGGCCCTGGTCCAGCTCAGTATTGGGGCACTAGGGACTCAAATCAAGGCAGAGGACTCCTTGCCTCCCTGCCCAGAAGAATACCCTGGCTGGCACTGAAATTTTGACTTAGGAGGAGTCATGGGGGAGGGTGAACCCCAAGGTGGTTGGGTGATGGCTCCATCCTAACTCCCCCCTCCAGGCCCTGCTGACCCCTGAGGACGCAGTCCTGTCAGATGAGCTGAACCATGCCTCCATCATCGATGGCATCCGTCTGTGCAAGGCCCACAAGTACCGCTATCGCCACCTGGACATGGCCGACTTAGAAGCCAAGCTTCAGGAGGCCCAGGTAAGCCAAGGCCCGGGGGTCCCAGGTCAAGCCCTGGGCTTACCATCGGCCTCCCGCTGGTGAAGAAAAGAAGCTTGGAGAGGTTTCCTCCGTACTCACAGATCAACAGCCTGAAAGTTTGAAACAGCCAAGACTTGAACCCAGATCCCTCAGACCCAAAGCTGTATTCCATTGCACCATGCTGTCTTGAGTTTTGGCCAGCACCTGCTGTGTGTCAGGCCCCTGCTGGGCATAAACTGGGGGTGGGCCTGGGGATAGGACCTTATCCAGGAGAGCAAGACCTGAGACCACCCTCACTGCCCAGGGCTCAGTGGGGGGATGGTGAGGCTGAGAAAGATACAAGTGAGAGAGAGGACACCCCAGATAACAGTGGCTATGTTCCCACCTCTGTGCTGGTCATGGGGAAGGGTGAGCTCTCAGAGCCCCAGGTAGCACAAGGGACAGGTAGTTTGACCCAACTCAACTTGTGACACTGCCCACCACCTGTTTATGTCTACCCTATAGAAGCATCGGCTGCGCCTGGTGGCGACCGATGGAGCATTTTCCATGGATGGTGACATTGCACCCCTGCAAGAGATCTGCCACCTCGCCTCTCGATATGGTGCCCTGGTCTTTGTGGACGAATGCCATGCCACTGGCTTCTTGGGGCCCACGGGACGGTGGGAGCACATGGCACCTAAAGCCTGGGGTGGGGCTTCTGAGGGTGGATGGGAAACTGAGAGGCCAGCCCCCAGCCTGACCTATGACCCCTGGGCACTCAGGGAGTCAGTGGCAGCAGCGACAGCTTCCCTTGTAGGGGCACGGATGAGCTTCTGGGTATGATGGACCAGGTCACCATCATCAACTCTACCCTGGGGAAAGCACTGGGCGGAGCAGCAGGTGCCTGCTGGGTTGTGTCCCTGGGGTCCCCTTACCTACATGCAGGGCCCTGGAGGGGTCATGGGAAAGTGGGGAGGGCAGCATGGACTGTACTCAGGAGGGCCTCGGGTGAGGCACTGGCTCCTCAACCCTGACCGACGCCTCCTCCCACCACCACCTTTTCCCTTTTTCTCAGGGGGCTACACGACAGGGCCCGGACCCCTGGTGTCCCTGCTACGACAGCGCGCCCGGCCCTACCTCTTCTCCAACAGTCTGCCACCTGCTGTTGTTGGCTGTGCCTCCAAGGCCCTGGACCTGCTCATGGAGAGCAACGTCATCGTCCAGTCTATGGCTGCCAAGACCCAGCGGTGCGGGTCCTAGCTGGGGTGGGGGCCATGGTGAGAGCTGCCCAATGTGCCTGCTCCATGCCCGCAGGGTCTGCCTCTACTTGCCCACCTTCCTCTTCTCTCTGTCTCTGCCTCCTCCTTCGTGCTCTGGTGTCTCCCTCTTGTCAATCCTGTCTTCCTGCCTCCTTTTTTCTTCTGCCTTGTCTCATCTTCCTCTTGGGGTCTGTAACTCTGTTGGTTCCTTTTGCAGACTTGAGCACAGATCTTGGGCCTTGGGCCCATCAGGAGCTGGTGTGAATGCTCTGTGGCCCCCTAATGACCTGTGACACTGGGCTTGTGTCCATAGGTTCCGCAGTAAGATGCAGGCTGCTGGCTTCACCATCTCAGGAGCCAGTCACCCCATCTGCCCTGTGATGCTGAGTGATGCCCGGCTGGCCTCTTGCATGGCGGATGACATGCTAAAGAGAGGTAAGGGCGTGGGGATGAGAGAACCGGGGGTGGGTCCTAAGGAGAAAAGAGAGAGAGTCCCCTTGACTGTGAATACTCCCCCTTTCTCCCACCCTGTACCTCTCTTAAACCTGCTGTCCAAGCTCGAAAACCCCAGGCCATGAGGCGGGTCCAAGTCTGAGACCTTGGGCAGCTCCCTGGCCCTCTGTGTACCTCAGAGAAGTAGGAGCTGTGTGTTATGTCCCCAAAGCCTGTCTGGCTCTGGCATGACCTTGCTCTCTACCCTCCAGGCATCTTTGTCATCGGGTTTAGCTACCCAGTGGTCCCCAAGGGCAAGGCCCGGATCCGGGTACAGATCTCAGCAGTACACAGCGAAGAAGACATCGACCGCTGCGTGGAAGCTTTCGTGGAAGTGGGGCGGCTGCATGGGGCACTGCCCTGAGCTCTGGCTAGGGACAAGCAGCGTCATGGGCCACCTACCATAACAGAGACAAAGGAGGTCTTTGATCAGCCCACACCAGAAGCTCTGAGCCCTGAACCAGAGTCCTAGGGCCAGGTGGGGACGAGACCTGTGCTTATGGCTGTGAGTATAAGGAACAAGCGTGAAAACTGGCCGTCATGCTTTGGTCTATTTTATTCTCTCTGAGCAGGCCCGGCCCTGTTGAAGAATCAGGCAGACGCTCAGGCTCTCGGGGCAGGCTCCTGAGGACTATATCTCCCAGAGCTGACCTCCTCCCCCAAATTAAATGGGACCCAGGCATCTGGGAGTTGGCAGGGGCCACTGTTTGGCTCAGCTGGAGTCTGTTGCTGTAGAGAACAGCTAAGAACCAGCCTACAGGCCCTTTCCCCTGCCACCCACCCACTACTATGCAGCCCCCAGGTCTAGCCTTGGTGAACGCCACCGCCTCCGCTCCCCTATAGCTGCCCAGGTGGAGGCAGCTACCTGGAGCTGGCTGCCCAAACCCATGTTTGGGAGGAGAGGCGGAGGATTCAGGCCCCAAAGAAAAGACTGTGGATCATTAGTGGGGAAGACCCTGACAGGCGAACCTGTGTTCTAGCCCACTTTGTCCCTGCCTGACTCTGGCACTGGGGAAGTCCCAAGCCTGTGTTGCTTCAGCCCCCACACCCCACCCACTCCCATGTTGAGATCTAGGGCCCTTCCATCTCGTTCATTCCAAGGCTACGGCCTGGTGGTCAGCCGCCAGGGGGCGCGGCGAGCTCAGGTCCCTGCCGCTGCCGCCGCTGGCTCGGCCCGCCCCTCCCCCTCCCCCTCCCCCTCCCCCCCACCGCCTCCACCCCGGGGCCTTGGACAGCGGCTGCCTGGGCGGCCCCGCTAGCGAGGCCAGGAGGCATGATTTGCTGCTGCCAAGGCCCCATTCTCCCTTTCCTCTCACTACGCCTGGCCGCTCCCCTTGTCCTACAGGCACTGCGTGGGGGGTGGGGTGGGTCTCTCCATCGCCCTCCCTGCTGGGCGCTCTGTGCACCGGGTGCGGATGGGGGTGGGGAGTGGGTTCTGAGTCATCGCAGTTCCAACCTTGGCGTGGTGTGGCCTTGGGAAGCCCGTAGTTTGCTTGGAGCAGAGGATGAAAAGCCCTCTATCATTAACGACAGGAAATCAGACCTACGTCTGTGCGTCCTGCTCCTCCGGCCGACCCTTTGCCCTGACATCTTGGGAGGGACAGTCTGGGCGGCTCCACCCAGTGCTGCGGGAACTCAAAGTTGGGATCGTAGGAATCCTAGCCTGCAACCCGGAGGAGCTTGGGCCTGGGTCTCGGAGCTTGTGAGAGTGGGGGGTGGGACGCAGCCAGGCGGGGGGTCAGCGGTGGCCACATCAGCGGTAGGAGCATTTGCAGGCCTCCGCTGGGTAGGACACCTGGCGACAGCCCGGAACTCAACCAGCAGTGCGGCCTTCGGCTTCATGTGTGGTCTGCGCAGGCGGCAGGTTATGCCAGGCGGCCAAGAGCAGCCGCGGGTCGACGTGTTGCAGTCGGTGTGGCGTGCCCAGTGGGGCCACGCCGACATGAGGTGGCACGCGGCGAGGCCCCACCAACCAGATGTGCAGAACGCGCCCTGCATGCTGCGGCAGCCCCCAGACGCCGCGCTGGCGTTATGTTCGCCGGCGGGCAGCCGCAGCCCCACGACCTCCAGGGCCAGCGGGCCGGGTGGCGCTGCACGCGCAGCAGCCGCTCTGGGCGCTTGGGAGCGTCCTCGTAGTCGCCCGACGCCTGCGGCCGGTGCGGATTAGCTGCAAGTCCGTGTCCTGCGGAGCCAGGGGCTCTAGGACTCGCTCCCAGGGCACGCCATCCACGTCCTCTTGAGTCAGGCACCTTGTTCAAGGCTGCGGCCGCCCGGAGCAGCAGTAGGAGCGAGGGGAGAGGGTGGCACGCTGAGGCTTCCGCCATGACGCGCACCCGTCCAGCCTGCCCCACGGCCTCGTTCTCTCTGATCGCCTCCGTCTTCCCTTCTTCCTTCCCTCCACCTCTGCTCTCCTATCAGCTCGGCCTTGCCGCTGCTGGGAGCTCTTTACCCTAGTACTGCCCAACCCTGGGCGAGGAGGGGCCTTGCAGGAAGGGTGCTCCCAGGGGGCAGAAGGACAAAGTGTCATGGATCTCTCAGGGGCTATCCAGCCGGTTCCATGGTTCAGGCAGTCTAACGGTGCATTACTTTCAGGCAAGGTGGTTGTGGATCTCTGTCAATAGTTCTCAGATCCCACCACACTGAGTCTAGAATCCTACAATTCTGCTATTCAGTGATCATCAGATTCTACAATTCTAATTCCTCAATTCAACTCTGTTGGTTCTGAATTTAGGTTTGGAGAGTCCAGATCAGATTCTGAATAGTTTCAATTCCGTGAGTCTCTGCTTCTGAAAATTTGAGGATTCTCTGCATCTGGGGTGGGTGACACTGGGCTGGGTGACAATCCCAAGGACCTTCAAGGAGCTCATTCTAAAGAGTATCTTGTCCAGCTCCTCAGGCCTTGAGTGCAAGTCCTGGCTCCATCTGTGCCCCTACTGTATTTTCTCTTCCCTTTCACAGGCTCCCCCTTGAGATGCTCCCCCACCGCACCCCCAGCTTCTAAAAGACAGACACTCAGTCCCTGCCACCTCTTCTCTCCCTTCCTTAACTCCTTGCCGACTGCCTTTTGCCCTCACTACACTTGTTCAGTTTCCTAACAGTCTCCATGTTGCTAAATGCAGTGCACCTCGCTCCCCAGGTGCTAGCCTCCTCAACCCTCTGGAAGCATCTGGCCATGTGGGTTCTGCCTGAACCCCATGACTGAGTCACACAGACATTCACCAGGACTTATTAGCCTCTTTGGCTCTTGCCTGGACAAGAGGTTCCAGCAGGTCACTCATCAAATCTCTCCCCCTCTATCCATCCTTTTCACCCCAGGACATAATAAACTTGTACAGGTCACTTTCTTGCTCTAGAACCTTCACTAGCTCCCTGCTGCCCTCAGGCTGAAGCTAGACTCTTTGGGCAGGTACATAAACCATCTGGTCACCAGCTGGACTAAGTCCCCAGAAAGTGCTTAGGGAAGGAAATGGGTATCTGGGGGCTTGCAAGGCCTGAGAGGAGGGTTTCTACCTGAAGTCTGTAGAGAGGGGACTCATGTCCTGGTTTCCTAGCCACGAAACCCCATTCAAGACTAGGAATCCTTTTTAAACTTGGATTGGAGCCCTGCTCCGAGTCTCGAGGGGAAGGATAGGGGGTGGAGTCACCAGACAGGGCCACAGGAGGTGCGAGTGCCCGGAGTGGGCTGGGCCCTGGCCATGGAGGGGTTAACTACAAAACGAATCTCAGAGAGTGAGATCAATGGGTTACTCACTGCAGAAAGAGAGAAAGAGGCAGCAGCAACGCAGAAGGCAGAGAAGAGACAGGCAGAAGAGCATGCCACCCGGGGAAATCAGGAACTGACGAGGAGGTGGTCAGGGGCTACTCCAGAGAGAGTGCCCAACTCCTGCTCAGCAGAGGGGGCCAGAGGAGAGGAAGTGCCTTAAAGGCGAAGAGGGAGAAGTAGGAAGCAGACCTGCACCTGCTCGGAGGCACCGAGGGGCAGCAGCTGAGCCGGGAGGCAGCCCCAGCCTGGCCGTTCCATCCAGGATCAAGCAGGAGTCTAGAGCCCAGGGTTGAGGTGGGTGTTGCCCATCCTGAGCTTTGGGGGCCTGCTGCATGCCGGATGCTGGGGTGGGGGCAGATATTGCCTTTCTTCCTTCCTCTCTGTCTCCCCCCCCCCAATTTGTCCCATCACAGCAGCACTCCCAGGCATGCCCGGGGATCCACAGGTAGTAGGCGATGTGGGCTGTGGGGTGGGCCGGGGATAAGAATGGCCACGGCGTGCACAAGTGCACACACACGCACACACATGCAGGCTCAGAGGCACCACCTGTTACAGCCGTTCAGATGAGCACTCTAGGCTAGAAGTCAAGATATCAGGGTGCCAACAGGCCAGATCTGCCATTCAAAGTATGATTATTAACCCCCACCACCCATGTACCGTCTCTGGGCCCCAATTTCTCCATGTGCAAAAAGGGTTCAGTGACCTAAATGGTCTTCCCAGCTTTGCCATTGTGGTCATCTCACTAGACTGGACATTCCAATGACTCGGGGATGCCACCCATGTTTTGCTGAAGTTACAGCTTGTAGCTAGAGAAAGTCCTGAACCCATGTCCAAGTGCTGAGCTAGGTGCTGAGCTTCAGATTCCCATTGAAAAGTGAGGAAAATATACCAGCTCCTGAGGGTGGAGCTTCCCCTCCCCCCACCTGCCATGTCTTCACCCTGCTCTGCCTGTGTCTTCATCTGCCTCATGGTTTGAAGGTAAGGTGTCCACTAACTGTCTAAGCAGCCCTCCATGCCCTGGACAAGAGGAGTGTTCCCTAGGAAACTGAGGAACACCCCCCAAGACCAGCGTGACTGTGCCAGGGGCTTGCTCAC
Organism: Lepilemur ruficaudatus; assembly: GCA_963574885.1. NCBI lineage: Eukaryota > Metazoa > Chordata > Mammalia > Primates > Lepilemuridae > Lepilemur > Lepilemur ruficaudatus. Next base: position 59,095 of record CAUYRT010067113.1, on the reverse strand, counting down.
ACAGTGGGTCTTAGTGATGACTTTTGGCTCTGCTTTCCCCTTCCCCATCCCCCATCATCTTCCAGCCCAGGACACCTGGCCAGACTCAACCTGGGGGAGCTAGAACCCTGGGTCAAGTGACCAGAGCTGGGGACCCCTGCCTGAGGACTCCAGCTTCTCTTCCCCAGGTGCCTGTCTGATGGGGAGATGGCTGATGCCCAGAACATTTCGCTGGACAACCCAGGGAGTGTGGGGGCTGTGGCAGTGCCTGTGGTCTTTGCCCTAATCTTCCTGCTGGGCACAGTGGGCAATGGGCTGGTGCTGGCAGTGCTGCTGCAGCCCGGCCCCAGTGCCTGGCAGGAGCCAGGCAGCACCACGGATCTGTTCATCCTCAACCTGGCTGTGGCTGACCTCTGCTTCATCCTGTGCTGCGTGCCCTTCCAGGCCGCCATCTACACCCTGGACGCCTGGCTCTTTGGGGCCCTCGTCTGTAAGGCTGTGCACCTGCTCATCTACCTCACCATGTACGCCAGCAGCTTCACGCTGGCTGCCGTCTCAGTGGACAGGTGCGCTGTGTCTAGGGCCTGGCCGGGGAGGGAAGATCTGGACAGATTGTCATTGGCCTTAGGAAGGAGAGAATGGGAAGTGGGAGAGAGGGAAGGAAGGAAAGCTCTCTGGCCCCCTGCAAGCAGCCTCTGGGCACCTGCAGGGCATGCCTGCTCTCCCCCAACCTGCAGAGTTTCCAGAGGACATCTCTGTCTCAATTGTCAGCACAAGGCCTGGCACATGGCAGGTGCTCTGTAAGTGTGAAATGAATAGCTAAAGAAACTCACAAATGCATTCATCAGTTATTACATAATTGCCCACACCTGGCCCAGGTTATGCTCGCGCCTGCTTCCAAGGCATGAAACTTGGGGTCAGTTTCAAGCTCACTCCCTAGCTGATGACCTTGGGCAAGTCACTTCTCTCTGGGCTTCATTGGACTGGTATGTAAAATAATTCCATAAATAACACCTAACAGCCATTCAGCCCTAGCTGGGTGCCAGGCACTGATCTAAGCCCTTTGCGTAAGTGTTCACACGCTTAATCCTCACAGCAACCTCCATTGTTCAGCGGAGGGAACCAAGGCCCCCTGGGGCCACAGGTCCACCAGTCCCCAGCTCTGGGCGCGGACGGGGGTCCCTGCGGGAGGGCGCCCGTCCGCCGCGCTGATTCGGCGCCCCGCCCGCAGGTACCTGGCCGTGCGGCACCCGCTGCGCTCGCGGGCCCTGCGCACCCCGCGTAATGCCCGCGCCGCCGTGGGCCTCGTGTGGCTGCTGGCGGCGCTGTTCTCGGCGCCCTACCTCAGCTACTACGGCACGGTGCGCTACGGCGCGCTCGAGCTCTGCGTGCCCGCCTGGGAGGACGCGCGCCGCCGCGCCCTCGACGTGGCCACCTTCGCCGCCGGCTATCTGCTGCCCGTGGCCGTGGTGAGCCTGGCCTACGGGCGCACGCTGCGCTTCCTGTGGGCCGCCGTGGGCCCCGCGGGCGCGGCGGCGGTCGAGGCGCGGCGACGGGCCACGGGCCGCGCGGGGCGCGCCATGCTGGCGGTGGCCGCGCTCTACGCCCTCTGCTGGGGCCCGCACCACGCGCTCATCCTGTGCTTCTGGTACGGCCGCTTCGCCTTCAGCCCGGCCACCTACGCCTGCCGCCTCGCCTCGCACTGCCTGGCCTACGCCAACTCCTGCCTCAACCCGCTCGTCTACGCGCTCGCCTCGCGCCACTTCCGCGCGCGCTTTCGCCGCCTGTGGCCTTGCGGCGGCCGCCGCCGCCACCGCACCCGCCGCGCCCTCAGGCGCGTCCACCCCGCGTCCTCGGGCCCAGGCGGCTGCACCCCCGGGGACGCCCGGCCTCGCGGGAGGCTGCCGGCCCGCGGCGGCTGGGGCGGGGAGCCCAGGGAGGGGCCCGTCCACGGCGGAGAGGCCGGATGAGCCCTGCCTGCCTGAGGACCCGAATAAACCTTGCCCTCCTGGACTCTGCCGGTGTCCGTCTGTCTGTCTGTCCCCTTCCCCGAAGGCAGGACGCCACTGGGCTAGGGGATGGGGCCAAGGCCAGGAGCGCTCAGAGTGGAGCGACTTGTCCGCTCCCCAGCGGACACCCGGGCGGTGAAAATGGTGCCGCACAGCCCCCAGCAGGGCAGCCCCCAGACTCTGTCCATGGCCAGTCTGGCAGGAGGGTAGTCCCTCTGCACATCCCTCCGACTGGGTCAGCACCTTCTAGGCCCTGCTTTCTCCACCACCTGTTGCCAAGCCTCTTCTTGGTTCTGAGCCCTGTCCTAGCTAATTTAACACTAGCAACTAATACAGCAAATATTTATTGAGCACATTTATTAAGTGTATGTTTCACAGGTGCTATGTTCTTTATCAAAACAGCTTTGCAAAGTAGGTATGCTTAGCCCCACGTTACAAACGTAAAAATCAAAGATCAGAGAGGTTTAGTGATTTGCCCAGGGTCATAGGACTAGTGTTTGGCAGAGGTTGGACTCAAACCCATGGCTGTATAACCTTTTCCCTTCTATTTTTTCTTTCCTAACCCGCTGTATTTTAGCAGCTAAGTTGTTCTACTCAATGGTCTTCCTTTTCTACCTCTGGGGCATCTTCTCTTCGTTTCCATGGTTTCCACAATTTTTCTTGGTTCTTCCTGATTGTCTTTACCAAAACTGCAGCTCCCCACACATGACTGGATGCCCTGGAAACCGCAGAGAGTTCCCAGTCTCTTCCTTAAGAGACTTCTGTTCCAGTACTCAGGCCAGCAGGTCCTGACGGACTTCCCCTGGCTATAAAGTCCTGGGCACATTCCCTGGCCCAAACACCTTGCATTATTCCTTTAGCCTGTTTGGTGCCCTGGCTCAGGATAGTCACTGAGACACACTTGGCCTCCAGTTGGTCTCCCAGTGGGCCCCTCCCTCCCTATGCCTATGCACAGCTGGAGAAGTCTGTAGCTGGAAAAACCCACTAATTAACCAATAAATCAGTCTCGATGGTTTCAGAGCTGCACACTTTCCTCCCTCCCTCCCCACACGCCAATATTGGTTATTAGTTTCTGGGCTGAGGCCTCAGACACTGTGGCCTCCACATCTCCTTGGCGTACCCCCGGCTGCTGAGGCACCCTGGGAAGTCCCCTCCCTGACAGGAGGCAGCTGCTGAGTCCCTATCGGTGTCTGTCACCTGCCACAGACCCAGAGGTAAGAATGGCAGCAGGAGGCTGAGACCCAGCTCCGGGAGCAAGGCCTGAACTCAGCCTCCCAAGACCTGGCCAGTGCACTTTCTCCTGGGTCTGCAGAGGTTCCTGTGGCTGAATCAGGCCACAGCAGAGGGCGTTTCCTGAAGGGCAAGGAGTGTGATGCTGCTTCCTTCCCAGTGCCCAGTGTGGCTGTCGCTCACACCTCCTCTGTGCCTCACACCAACCTGGCAGGCAAGGGATACTATCTCCATTTCCACAAGAGACAGCTGGGACACCAGAGGTGAGGTAACTTGGCCACAGTCAGACAGCAAATGAGTGTCTGACCAAGTTCACTGCACGACAAACGGCGAGTATCCGAAAAGTAGAAGTGGGAAAACAAGATGTCCCAGGGTTGCTTTATGCTGTGGTCAGTTCAGCCACCCCACTGGGCTGCTGCACCTCCAGTTTCGCCTCTGTGGACACGGACAGGTGACCCTGACTCAGAATAGCCTCCATCTAGGTTGAGCAGGAGACAAGATCACCCAGCCAGGGAGTGGCAGAACAGAGTTTGAACCTGCCTGAAAGCCCAGGCCCAGGAGAAGGGGTTGATCAGTGGAAACCTCCACAGTGACCTGGCTTTCTGGGATTTTGTCCAGCCGAGGCCCCTGGCTGGAGCACTGAGGCCTCCTGCTTTTGCAGCAGGTCTCTGATCCACTGGAGCCAGACAAAGAGGCCCAGAGGCTCTAATGGAGGACAGCCCAGCCTGGCACACAGTAGGCATGCAACAGACCCTTGATACATGAGGACACAGGGCCAGGGAGAGAGAGACATGACCCTTTCTTTCCTTCTTTCCTGAATGTCTGCCCTAAGTGAGGCTTGAGGAGAAGACAGAGACGCATGAGTTCAACCTGGTCCTTGCCTTCCAGGAGCTCTCAGTGTGGTCAGACAACCAGACACCAAAAGAAGGAAGGACGACTCCATGTAATGGGGCCGTTCAGAAGAACACACGCACTTCTGAAAGGGCAAAGAGCTGGCAGCTCCTGCCTTCCTGGGCAATCCCAGCAGGAATCCCAGCCAGAGGTGATATTCAGCATGCCTTTTCCTAGAGAAAGGTGGGGAAGGGTATGCCAGGTAGAGAAACAGCCTGTGCAAGGCAGGGGGTGGGACCAGGGAGGCCTGGAGGGCCTCCAAGGCCAGCTCAAGAGCAGGAGCTTTGTCCCTCAGGCAGATGGTGACGCCAGTGCAGGTGTTCAAGAGAGGAGGGGCCCCATCAGAAGCGCAGCTCAGAAAGACCCAGGGTTGCTGGCAGAGGCCGTGTTGGAGGTGCCAGGCTGGAAGCGAGGAGGCCGAGAAAGAGGTTGCTCTGTGGGCTCCATTAAGGGAAGCCAATGAGGCTTGGACTGGGGCTGGGCAATTATTTTTGCCATGGACTTGGCAGGAAGATTGATGGCCTGCTGCTGGGTTTAGGCTTGCTTCCTGAGGCTTCCTGAGTTTGCTTCATGGGGCTAATGAAATACTTGGAAGAGCAGATGGTCTTAATGTCAATAATTTGGGATCTACAAGCCTCAGAGAGAGAGTCAGAAGAAACCAACCCCGCTGGCACCTTGATCTTGGACTTCTCGCCCCCAGAATTAGGAGCGGAACACGAGGGAGCAGGATTTTGGCAGAGAACAACCCCTGCGAGGCTTGGAGTCCAGCGAGAAGGGCAGCTGGAGCGGCTTACTTCTCCCTCCCCACACCTCTGGCAGGCAGTGGGCTCCAGAGCTGCTGGCGAGCTCTTCTGCCCGCACAAGCCCCAAAGTTGCTGCCGCCAGTGAACGGGGAGCTTTGTGAGGACGAAGCACCAGGCAGCCGGTGCCCTTCCCGTCACTGCAGACCCAATCTGAGACAGCAAGCACCACGTTGCTTCTCCACCCACGGTGCACCTTTGTCCTCCCCAGGCGGCCGCAGCCCTCGGTTTTCTCTCGCTTGTTCCCACACAAACATTTCCCCACTCTGGCCCAGACTGCGGGAGCCACAGGGGGCCAATGGGTCCTGGGGGATCTGTGTGACCCCAGAGTCTGGACATTCTGGGTGGGCTGCCTTCTGGAGGGAGGAACAGGGACAGCCAGAGTGCTGGCTGTCTTCCACTCAGACTCTTTTCCTCCCCTTCCCATGCCCACCCGTGGCTGCTGAGAGACCATTGAGCCAGGGCGCGCCGGAACCGCTTCTCCTCTCTGTTGGTGCATCCATCACACTGGGCCTTCCACAGAGAGTGGGGCGCAAACCTTTCCAGACTCTTTTACTCCTTTCCCTCCCCCACCTGCGGCTGCCGAGAGAGACAATAGAGCCACCACGCGGAGGCTTCCACAGAGAATGGGACTCAGACTTTTCCTCTCAGGGGTCCTGCAGTGGACTGAGGGGTGCTCAGACTCCGGGCTCCCTGCCTTCTGGCCCTGGTGCCGCTTGCCCAGTGACTCCATCAGTGTGGGACATCCCCTGAGGCAGAGGGACATTGAACCTGCTTGGGCACCCCATGGGAAACTTGGGACCAGCGCACTTCTCCCTGGCATGGTCAGGGATTGGATCTATGGGACCTGGTGACATGCCCACAGGCTAGATCCTGTACCCCCAGGTCTCAATCACATTGCTTGGGGCAAGGAGGGGAGATTTGTGATTGGATGACACTACAGCCTCTCCCTGGTAGCTTTCCCTAGAAGCTGGGAGAAGACCTTTGATCCCTGCTGAAACAGATACCTTGCCAGCTTTTATGGAGCCTGAGGGCAGTCTCACCCAACCCAGCCCCACCCAGCTGCACTGCCTTACCTGCCTCTGCTGTGGCAGAAAATAAGGACTCACCTGAAGTTCCAGGGCTCCACCCACCAGCTGGGGCAATCAAGTACTTCTCTGAAGGGACTAGAGCTGGTCACAGGATCCAAAAACAACATTGCAGCTTGTTCCTGCTGGCAAGCACCACCTACTGACAGGGAGGTCAATTTGCACACCCTTTGCAGCATTTACTGACTGGATCATACAGGGTGTAGTTGAGTGTCCCCCACAAGCACCACCCACTGTCTCAGAGACTAAACTGGGCGTGCCATTATCTAATCAAAAGAAAATCCAAAAATAAGAAGCTAAAGCTGCTCCAGATGAGGAGGATTCAGTGAAAGATCTCCAGATCTTTCAGAATGAAAGCACACCCCCAAAAGAAAATAAAAACTCCGTACCAATGGAAACCAACCAAAATGAGAATATTTAAATGACTGATAGAGAATTTTGAATACGGATTGTAAGGGAGCTCAATGAAATACAAAATAGAAACCTGACACAAAGAAACCAGAAAACAATACAGGAAATGAATGAAAATTCACTAAAGAAATAGAATTATTTTTTTAAAAAAATCAAACAGAGCTTCTGGAAATGAAAAAATCATTTAAGAAAATACAAAACACAGTGGAAAGTCTTAAGAATTGGCTAGATCAGGCAGAAGTAAGAATCTCAGAGCTAGAAGACAACACTTTTAAATTGAACGAGTCAGTCAAAGAAAAAGAGCAGAGAAATAAGAGGTCTGAACAAAGCCTACAAGAAATATGGGATTATGTAAAGAGGCCTAACATAAGAATTATAGGCATCCAAGAGGGTGAAGAAGAAAATACACAAGGGCTGAAAAATTCCCTATTTGAGGGAAATTCCCCAGGTCTTGCTAGAAATCTGGACATCCAGACACCAGATGTTCAACAAACTCCTGGAAGATTCATTGCCAAGAGGTAGTAACCACAAAATATAAACATCAGACTGTCCAAAGTTAACACGGAAGAGGAACTTCTACAAACTGCAAGATGAAAGCATCAGGTAACTTACAAAGGAAACCCCATCAGACTAAGTGCAGACTTCTCAACTGAGACCTTGCAAGCCAGAAGGGACTGGGGCCCCATTCTCAGTCTTCTCAAACAGCCTAGAATTTTGTATCCTGCAAAAGTAAGTTTCTTATGTGAGGGAGAAATAAAGACTTTCTCAGACAAGCAAACGCTAAGGGAATTTGTCAAGACCAGACCTGCCCTCAGCTCTGCATTATACACTGATCAGCACAACAGACACCCACCAGTGTAAAATCATCCAAAAGCTAAAGTTCAGGGCCAGATACCACAATAGCTCGAGAGGTAAAACAAAGCAATAAAGTTCAATGCAACAGAATAAACAGAAATCCACCCCACTTATCAATTCTTTCAATAAATGTGATGGCTTGAACTCATCACTGAAGACACATAGGCTGGCTGTATGGATAAAAAAATACAAGCCGAGTATCTGCTGTCTCCAGGAAACGCATCTAACCCACAAGGACTCATTCAGACTCAAGGTGAAGGGATGGAAAACTATATTCCATGCAAACGGAAACCAAAAGAAAGCTGGTGTAGCCATCCTCATATCAGATAACATAGACTTCAAATCAACAAAAGTAAAGAAAAAGACGGTCATTATATAATGTTGAAGGGAACAATTCAACAAGAAGAGATAAGAATTCTAAATATCTACGCACCTAACACAGGTGCAGCCAGATTCAAGCAAATCCTATTTGATCTAAACAAAATGACAAACAGCAGCATTGTAATAGCTGGAGACTTCAACACCACACTGACAGAATGGGACAGATCCTCCAAACAGAAGAAACAATGGACTTGAACAGGACTCTAGAACAAATAGGCTTAACAGACATTTACAGAACATGCTACCCCAAAACTACTGAATATAATAATTTGGTTAGGAGAGAGCTGTGTGGCCCACAGAGCCTGAGGCAAGCAACAGAGGCTGGAGTAGAGCCTGAATGAGCCCTAGCCACTGCCCCCCAGGGCCCAGGAGAATCCACCTAATCTGAGCCCCTTGCCAAGTCTAGGGATGAACCTCAGGCAGCCTTGAGGACCTGGAAAGGAGCTCCTCCTAGTTGCGGGGGATATTTGGATTCTCCAGCCCTCTCGCCTTCCTGTTTGTGCAAACCTCCTAGGAAGGGGCCTGCAGCATTTACATCTGAATGCCTACTAGGTACGGGCTTCGCCCTCGGGCAAGAAAGACAGAATGGGGAGAATTGCAGAGCCTAGAGGCAGGCCCTTCCTGGAGGAGCTGGCACCCAAGCTAAGTCCTGAAGTAGAGGTTCATCAGGACAGATGGGGAAGGGACAGATGGGAGAACACGTGCAGGCCACCTGGTGTCAGGCACAGCGTAATGCCCTGAGGGACTGGGACTGGGACGGGGCTCATGAGAGCCCCATCAGGGAGGGAGGTGAGAGAAGTGGGGGGAGTCATGAAGGAGTCTGTAAATCCCGCCTGAAACTGAGACTGCGTTAATACTTTGCTCCAGGGACAGTGGGGAGCCACTGAGAGGTCTGAACAGAAGAGTGTCTTCATAAGATTTACTCTTTCGGGAGCTCTTTTTGGCTGCCAAGGCAGGCTTTTGTGGGAGGAAGGGCAGAGTGAGACTGGGGGCAGGAGGCCAAGTTAGGAGGCTGCTGTGAGAATCCGGGGGTGAAGATACCCAAGACGTTGGCAGTGGGTGGGAGACGTGGACGGAGAGGTTGACCCCCTAGGAGGTGCAATTGTCAGGACTCGGTGATTGTTGGACAGTAAGGAGAGAGATGTCCCAAATGACATCCAGGGCTTCTCTCCTGGGCAGTGGAGGTGGCAGTGGGGATGACTGAGGGAAATAGATTGAGAGGGACATGCTGAGACTGAGGGGCCTGTGGGACATGGTGGGGTGTCCACGGAGTAATGGTATGCTGAGTATGTGCCACATTTCAGGCCTGTGCTCGGCCCTGAATTCATGTCTCCTCTGCTTTAGGATGTGAAGATGGAGAAACTGAGGCTCAGAGAGATTGAGTAACTCACCCAAGATCACAGAGCTAACCTGAATCACTCAGGTGTGTGTGATTTCGGTTCCATGATCTTTAAGGGAAGCAGTGGGAGAAGAGGCAGTTATGGAGTTGGTTGAGCAGGTGGGAGGAACTTGAGTGTGCAAAGGTGACCCCCCACCCCTACCCCCACTCTGGACAGTGACTGTGGCAGGCCTGCACCTTAGTCCTGGGGAGGGCAGGTCCCTTAGCCAGCCCCTCCCCCTGCCGGAGGCTGGCAGGAACAGCATCATCTATTAACTCCGAGGTGCGTATCTGGGGAAATAAATACCAATTTACCACCCTACGGTTTCCTATTAATCAACATCAGTTCCTGAGCCCTGACGCAGGATTTATTTGCGAGCCACTGGCTCGATCCAAGATGGCATGAGGCCAGAGGGAGAGGCTGAGCAGGGGTGAAATTGCTTCTGGTTTAAGAAGATCAGACTCTGATTTATTGGGACCTCTGTGTGGTGCCAAGTTCAGAGGCTCAGGCTCTGTGCAGGGGGTGAGGCTGAAGCGGGAGGAAGGGTGGTGAGAGGCAAGGGTGTGAGGACCAGGTTGGCGTACCTGAGGGTGCCTGAGGCTCCCAGGGCTTCCCTGGTCCTGGACCGCTGTGGTGCTGGGGGGGCGCTGGTCTGGGCATCTGGTGGGCCCATTAGGGCAACTCAGAGAGACAGTGTCATTCAGGAGTTAAGGCGTACACTTTGGAGCCATGCTGCCAGATTTGAATCCTAGCTCTTGCACTTCGTAGCTGTGACCTTTCTGTGCCTCCGGGACCTGCAGAACTGAGATCTGCCTGAGCCAAGGTCCCATTAGCTGCACTGTGGACACAGCCAGACGCAACCGCCCCGGTTGCTCGCCATCTGCTGCTGGCTTTGCGTGATGTCCAGGGGCTCTTCCAGGCAGACCCTTGTCTCCATCAGAGCCCTCACAAGCCAGTTGAGGAGGCACAACTCCCCTACCTCTGTCTGTCTGGGTGTGCTTGACCGACGGGTGCTTCTATGGACACGGGCCATCTTCCAGAGCCAGAGAAAGTCACCAGGCTCGTGTGGGTCAGAGCAGCTGCTGCCCTTTATGAGCTCAGGGACAAAGGAACACTCTGGGCCTGGAGCCCCGGTCTGGGGTGCTGGGCAAGGCTCTTTACTTCTCCGAGCCTGTTTCCTCATCTGGACGGTGAGTGGAGCGTGTCTCCCCACAGGCACTGGGGCCTCAGTGCTAGCTGCAGAGCCAGCATTGGGGGCTGGGGCTGCCATCTCTCTTTGGCCCCATAGCTGGAGGAACCAGGGACTTTGCTGGGTTCACCGCTGGTGTCAGGCTAGTTTCCTGACCCTCGCTTGGGCTCCACATCTGAAGCAGTCTGGGGAGCAGGTGGTCCTGGCGGGGCTAGGGGCTTTCTCCAGACTGAGGTCATACCCAGAGCCAGAGCTCTTGGTACCTGCTTTGGGCTAAGGATGCATTTGGCCCCCAGGGTAGAGGTGACCATCTTCCTTACCTGGTTTCTGCCTGCCAAGGCAAATCTTCAGACCTTGGGACCTCCTCACCTGTCCAACCTCCCTCTCTGGCCAGCGTCACACCCTCCTGGGCCCACGGCCAGCTCCTGCCTGTCCTCCAGCTCCAGTTCACACTGCTCCTTCCACCCACCCACCAAGATCCGCAAGGACCACTCCACACCCTGCTCAGCCCTAGCCTCTCACATTGCCCTCCCGCCTTCCCCTGGTAACTAAGTGCATGCCTTGTCCACTGAGCCCACAGCATCACATGCTCAGCGAGGAAAAGGCCAGCTCTTCCCTGCTCCTGAGCCTGAGAATACCTACTGGCCACAGAGACAGAGGCATTGACTTGGTAAGGTCCATCGGTTTCTACCAACAGTGTCCCAGGAATACTGGGGACATTGTGCTTTGGAAACCTGGCAGAGAGAATGCTAGACCTGGGCTGGGTCCCACTCACCAGCTGTCTGACCTCAAGCAGGTTATTTTCTCTCTCTCAGCCTCAATTTCCTGCCTCTATAAAATAGGGGGAGCAATACCTGATGTGACTATTTCTTTATCACAAACACTAACTCAAAGGGCTGGCATAAAGTCCCTGCTGGCACATAGCAGGAGCTCAACAAATGCTGTTGCCCCCTGTTTTAGGGACCTGTTATGAGAAGGCTCTAATTTCAGGTATGGTAGAAACAGACTGAGCTTTGGGGGTGGACCCAGGTTCCAGCCCCAGCTTCCTGGTTAGATGACCCTGGCAAACTGTGTCTCCTTAGCTATAAAAGGCATCTTGCAGGATGGTTGTGACAACCTCAAATATTTCTAAGCACTTACCACTGTTTTCCAGGTGGGCAAGGGCAGGGAGTTTGTCCTTTTGATCATTGCTGTACTTCCACCTAGAACATTGCCTGGCGCATAGCAAGTGCCAGTAAATATTTCTAACGTGAAGGAAATGTGAGGTATAAAGCAAAGGATCTTAAGCCAGAAGAAAAAGTGTGAGTTTTTTCTTCCTTCCACCTCCTACCCCGTGCCTCCCTGCCCCTCCTCTCCTTCCCACCTCCACTGTGTCAGTGACTCCCGGAGCAGCCAGCAGCAGAACTCACCCCTGCGAGGGCAGCCTCTGCTGAGCGCTCTTTCCTGCCCCACCCTGGCCAGTCCAGCCAGCTCGGGCCCACTGGGTGCTTTCTGACTCACTCCAGTGTCTGGGGCCGACTTTATCTGGCTGGCTCTTCAGACAGATTTGGGGTTACAGGACATATCCTGGCTGGAAATGGGGCAAGGCAGATTGGCTGGCTGCCGGGCTGTCTGGCAAGTGTTTGATGACTGACCTCTAAGGCACTTTCATTTGTCAAGCCCTTCAATCACTGTCTACATATGGCCAGAGAGGAGTCAACAATACCCCCCTTCACGTGCCCTAGCGGCCAGTTCTCCTGACTCCAGGACTCCAAGGATGGAGCGTGCTAAGGAGACACACCCCACAGCCAACGGCTGTGAAGAGTTAGCTAGTTGGTCCCTGTGTCAGGTTGTCCTGGAAACACTCCCAGTCATCTCAGAGCAATTTCAGTCCCAGCCCAGCCCATTCCCTGAGCCTGCAAATCCAAAGCAGCCTGCCTAGGGGGTAGAGGGGCCCAGGAGGGCCCAGGCAGTCCCCAGGATGCCCTTGGCAGGCCCTTACCTACCTGCTCCCATGGCTCTGGAGCAAGAGTTGCTAACCTTTTTTGAGCTTGGACCCTTTTCCCAGAAACGCGCGTGCACTCCCACATAAAACCTTGTGTCGTTTCAGGGGGCCACTGATTGAAGCCCCTGCACCCAAGGCTGAGACACCCTGCCTCAACTCTCTCCTGGTGGTCAGCCTGGAGGTGAAGTAGGGGGACCCAGGATAGCAAGTCCCAGGAGTAAGGCATCCCTTAGTTTGAGGCCTACTTCCTCCTGCCCCTGCCTCTCCTCCCTGCCCTGTCCCACCCCCAGGGAGAAAAGTCACCCCATGAACAGCACCTGCATCCCTCCTCACCTCCCTCGGGTGCACTCCCTTACCTCACTCGGGCAGTTCCTGAGTTCCATGGGAGTACTTTCCTGCTCCCTCTGCCCTCTCTCTTCAGTCTTTTTTTTTTTTTTGAGACGGGGTCTTGCTCTGACACCTGGGCTAGAGGCTAGAGTATAGTGGTGTCGTCATAGCTACTGCAACCTTAGACTCCTGGGTTCCAGTGATCCTCCTGCCTCAGCCTCCCCAGTAGCTGGGACTACAGGCATGTGCCACCATGCCTGGCTAATTTTTCTATTTTTTGTAAAGACAGGGTCTCGCTATTGCTCAGGCTGGTCTTGAACTCCTGGCCTCAGAATTTATCCTCCCACCTTGGCCTCCCAGATGCTAGGATTATAGGCTCGAGCCACCACACCCAGCCTTCTCTTTAGTCTTAGGCTACCCCAACACTTTCCCTTCCCCAGCCCTGCCGACCTGGTGGGGCGCTGGGCTTCCCCTCTCACAGTGAGCCGGAAGGTCCTGTATGTCCCCCACGGTCTGAGGAGTGGCAGGTTCCATGAGTTCAATGCAGATCTGAACCACACTAAGATGGAATTTGGGGACAAGCTCTCCTCTTCTGAAAAGTAGCCAGGGATTCCAATTTGGTGAGAGGGAAAGTGGGACGGAGCTGGACTGGACATGGACTGATCACCTGGAAAAAACCTGCAGTCAGAGGCCTGGTAGAGGAGCAGGCCTGGCAGTGCCTTCCCTTGGGTGTCCCCTTGTGACAGACCCCTTCCATGAGGGGGCGCCTCCTTTTGCGTGTCCGTGGCCCACACAGAGATGTCTGCTCCTGCGGGCTGGGGTGGGGCACTACGGATAGGCTGGAGAACCTTCCTCTTGGTGAGTTTTGAGCCTTCACTACCACATTAGTTTCCCACTTTTACTGCAACAAAACCCACAAACTTAGTGGCTTAAAACAACACAAATTTATTCCCTTGTAATTTTGGAGGCCTGAATTCTAAAATCAGTCTCATTGAGCTAAAGTGAAGGTGTCAGCAGAGCTGGTTCCTTCTGGAAGTTCTGAGGGGAAAATCCACTTCCTTGCTTCTGGAGGCGGCCTGCATTCCTTGGCTTGTGACCCCTCCTGGACTTACTCCAACTGCTTGCTTCCGTCACGGTCTCTCCCGCTTGCTTTCTCAGCTTCTGCTTCGCTCTTGCAAGAATCCCTGCGATACATCAGGCCCACCTGCGTGATCCAGGATCCTCTCTCTGGCCAAAGATCCTTAATGTAATCACATCTGCAAAGCCCCTTTTGCCGTATAAGGTAATGTTCACAGGTTCCTGGGATTGGACGTGGACATCTGCGGGCACTAACAGCCTCCTGCACTAGGCTGCTCACCTATTACACCCTCCTGGGGTTTCAATGATTGGGAGAAAAAGGGTTGGGTTTTTTGCTTTGGGGTTCTTCCTGGCCTTGTATTTTTAAGGTCTAGGCTTTACCAACTCTCTCCTTACAACCAGAGAAACCTGCTGCAGTGTCTCCTTGAAAGTCTGGTGACAAGTCTAAATCTAAGTGCTGGTGAGAGGTACAGGGCCAGCCACAAGGCCCCCACGGCGGTCCCCTTGGCCAGAGGTTGCCTGTCTAAGCCCACACCTGTTGACTGCAACAAGCCCCTGACTGGGAAGGAATACAGAGAAGGGTCTGGGTTCCAGGGAGGGTGCCATGGAGACCATGGGGCAGGGGAGGCCTGCTAGGACAGCGCAGGGCAGCCAGGGCTGAAGTGTGGCTGCAGAAGCTGGCCTAGTGCTGCAGGAACCGGAGGAGGAAGCTGGGGGCTGTGGTCCAGAGATGATGGAGATCATGGTTGGCAGTGGCTCTGAGGTTATGGGGAGAATGTCTTTGTCCCACAGCATCTGGGAATGAGGGCAAGGTCCTCACCAGGCAAGTATAACTGCAAAGTCCCAGATATTGGGCTTTTTCTTTGTAATGAGAGAGCAGTGGGGGCAAGGGGCGGTGGCAGAGCAAGAAGGCAGGGAGCCTCTCTTGCTACCTCTTCTCCATGCTCTGCATTTGCAAACTGAGGGAGGTGAAGCTGGCCAGGAGGTCGGTCACTTCATCCACCTGTAGGATAAAACCGAGGCTCTGTTACAGGGTGCCAGGGCTCCCAGATCTCCTCTCCAGTACTACAGGCATAGAACACAGGCATTGTCTCTTCTCCCAGGGCAGGTGGTGGCTTCTGACTATGGAACAGCTGACCAAGGTTTAATCCTTGACATCAGGTGTTCTTGGCTGCCCCAGAGGGCAGGGTCATCAGCACACACTAGCCACTGGCAGCTTCAAAGGAGGTGGACAGAGGTATTGAGGGCCACAGTGGGCTGCAACCCACAGTCCCAACCTCCTTCTAATACAAATGTCTGGCTGCATCGGAGCAGAGATGGATTGGCCCTGAGGCTCTTGCCAGGCCCTGGGTCTGACCTGTGACTGCGGCTCACCTGCTCTTTGGTGCTTGTCATCTGGAGGCGGGTGCAGAGGTCATCCAGCCGTTCCTTCTGTTCGTGCTGTCCTAGGCGCTCCAGGTACTCCCTCAGCATATGAATGATCTGGAACAACAGGATCAGCTGAGCTGTGTAGGTTCCAGCGAGGAGGCACAGAGAGGCCTGATGCTGCTCCCAAGAGGCACATTGGGCCAGGTGTGGTGGTTCATGCCTATAATCCAAGCACTTTGGGAGGCTGAAGTGGGAGGATCACTTGAGGTCAGGGGTTCAAGACCAGCCTGGACAACAAAGTGAGACCCCCGTCTCTACAAAAAATTTTTAAAAATGAGCTGGACATGGTGGTGTGCGTCTGTAGTCCCAGCTCCTCAGAAGGCTGAGGTGGGAGGATCACTTGAGCCCAGAAATTTGAGGCTACAGCTATGATCATGATACTGCACTCTAGCTTCAGTGACATAGTGAGATATGGTCTCTTTAAAAAAGAGGGGGGCACAGTAGAGCAGGTGCCAACTGGGGCTGGTGTGAAACAACCCAAGAGTCCTGGGGATAGAGGCAGGTGTGTCTGTGGTCGGGGCTGCATCTGTCCAGTGCTTGCTTAGTGCCATGGGCTCAGCCTAGGAGGGCTACTCACCTGCTTCACCTCTAGCTGCACAGCCTCCAGGCACTGGGAGTGGCCCTCCTGCAGGATGTTCAGCTTGGACTTGGCCAGGTGCAGGGGCGTGCGGCCAGCTCGGTCCAGGGCATCTACACGGGCCCCTGTGGGTACAGGCAGAGGTGAGCATGCTGGGGGTGAGGGTGAGAGAGAGGAGGGAGATGGGGGAGAGACCACATACCTCCTCGTAGCAGTGTGGTGATGACAGGGACATGGTTGGTGCAGGCCGCTGAGGAAGAAGAACAGAGACTTAAAAATCCAGGGCCATCAAGCCTGGCTCCGTGTGGCCACTGGAGGGAGCAGGGCTGTGTGTCTGAGTGTGCCTGTGCCAAGTTATGCCTCCTGACAAGGAATCACCAAGGCAGCACCTGAACAGGAGTCAGCAATCAAGCCCAATGCCCTCCCTGTACAGCGGGGTAAACTGAGGCCTAGAGATGGGACCTGCCTCACTACAAGGCATGGTATGAGTCAGTGGTCTCATATCATATCTCCCCTAGCAGTGGTGCTGCTGAGCCAGTCTAGGTTGCTAAACAGCTCTGCCAGGGGCACAGCCAACTGCTGAGTGATCGTGAAGTCCATGAGACACAAGTGGGTGGGGAGTACAGCCCTGGGGGCTCAAGATCTCCTCAGACACTGGGAGACTCTGCTGGGAGCTTACAGGACCCCAGGCTCTCCATCGAAGGAGCCTGCCTATGCTGCAGAAAAGTTGCCTTGGTGACTTTTGAGGCACTTACCCAGGTGCAGTGGCGTATTTCCCAGCCCATCTCGCTGGTTGGGATCAGCCCCGTGGTCCAGAAGCAGCTGCACTGGAAAGAGGAAAACCGGAGAACTGTCAGAGGCTTCCTTCGATTTGACCGTGCACCCATAACCAAGCTAGAGAAGCCTGCTCAAAGTGTAGAACACAAAATGCAAACACGGTCCCCTGGGTTGTTCCATTCACTTAATTCACTCGCTGGCTCACTCACTCGGGTTCATGTGCAGGGCTCTGAGGGCCAGGAGCTGAGGAATCCGGGAGGGCATCTTGGCCTATGCAGCTGTTGTGGGACTGGGATTGTAAGGGTTAAGGAAAGTTCTTCCAATAGCAGTAGC
The DNA here is from genome assembly GCA_963574885.1 of Lepilemur ruficaudatus. Taxonomy (NCBI): domain Eukaryota; kingdom Metazoa; phylum Chordata; class Mammalia; order Primates; family Lepilemuridae; genus Lepilemur; species Lepilemur ruficaudatus. The sequence goes on along the minus strand of CAUYRT010067113.1, from coordinate 42,380 downwards.
TGCTAGTGAAGGCTTTCAAGGGCATTTTCTGTTCTTCCCACAGCCAGGTGCTATAGCAGGAATTAGGTCAATAGATGATGCTGAGGCTGGGCGCGGTGGCTGATGCCTGTAATCCTAGCATTCTGGGAGGCTGAGGTGGGAGGATCACTTTAGGTCAGGAGTCCAAGACCAGCCCGAGTAACAGCGAGACACTGTCTCTACTAAAAATAGAAAAAATTAGCTGGGTGTGGTGGTGCACACCTATAGTCCCAGCCACTTGGGAGGCTGAGGCAGGAGGATGGCTTGAGACCAGGAGTTTGAGGTTGCAGTGAGCTATGATAATGCCATCAAACTCTACCCAAGGTGACAGAGCGAGACTCTGTCTCAAAAAAACAAACAAACAAAAAAAAACAAACTTGTGTTTGTCAAAACATACCTCTCAGAGAATGAGAGGCAAGCTTGGAAAGGTAAGTAATTTACATAATTTTTTTGCTTTTATTTTTTTTCCCCTCAAGCCTTTAGGAAGAAACAAGTCATTTATATTTGATAAATGGTTTGTATCTAGAAAATTGTTGTTTTTGAGACAGGGTCCTACTCTGTTGCCCAGGCTGGAGTGCAGTGCAGTGGCATGATCATAGCTCATTGTAGCCTTGAACTTCTGGGCACCATGTTGACCAGGCTGTTCTTGAACTCCTGGCCTTAAGCAATCTCCCTGCCTTGGCCTCCTACAGTGCTAGAATTATAGGTGTGAGCCACCTTGCCCAACCTGTATCCAGAATGTATAAACAATTCCTATAAATTGGCCAGGCATCATGTCTATAATCACGCTTATAATCCCAGTACTTTGGGAGGCTGAGGCAGGAGGATCCTTGAGACCAGGAATTCCAGATCAGCCTGAGCAACATAGTGAGACTCTGTCTCTGCAAAAAATGGAAAAATTAGCTAGCTGTGGTGGCACACATCTGTAGTCCCAGCTACTCAGGAGGCTGAGGTAGGAGGATCCTTGAGCCCAGATGTTTGAGGTTGTAGTGGGCTATGATAATGCCACTGCACTCCAGCCTGGGCTATTGAGCAAGACTATGTCTAAAAAAAAAAAAAAAAAAAAAAAACCCAAATGGCCAACAAATACATGAAGAGGTGTTCAATATCATTGGCCATCAGAGAAATGCAAATTAAACCACAACGAGATATCACTATACCAGAATTGCTAAAATTAAAAAGAAACAATGCCAAGCATTGGAAAGGATGTGGCAAAATGTAGAATTCTCTTACATTGCTGGCAGGAGTAGGAGTGTATATCAGTATATCCATTTTGGGAAACAGTTTGGTAACATATGCTAAATATATGCGTACCCTAGTGACCCAACAATCTACTCCTAGGTTTACACTCCACATAGATGAGTGCTTATAGCCACTAAATCACACGTATGAGAATATTCACAGCAGTTTTATTCATAATATAGCTAAAACCTGGAAACAATGTGAATGTCCATCAACAGTAGAATGGGTAAATTGGGGTATATCACAATGAAATACTAACCAGCAGAAGAAAGAACAAACAACAATCTTCCCTCCTCCACCCATCCGCGGTTTCCACATCCACAGATTCGGTAAAATCTAGACTCAGAACCTGAAGATATGGAGGGCCGACCTTAAGGGACCTGAGTATTTACAGAGTTAGAAATTCAAGTGGGGTCCTGGAACCAATCCCCCCGGGATACCAAGGGATGACTGCATGATACACACAACATTTATGGAGGAATCTCACGGATACAATTTTGAGTGAAATAGTTTACACGAATTTATGCTTCCATTTATGTGAAATTCAAAAACAGGCAAAACTAGTCCATGGTGAACAAGGTCTAGATGGGAGTAAGGATTGGGAAGGGATGAGGGTTCTGGGGTGCCGAAAATATTCTATATCTTGATCCGGTAGTCATTATACTGGTGTATACACATACATAGTTCAACATAGTTCACTATTTGGAAGCTACACTACAATTAAAAAAAAAAAGACTCTTAGAAAAAAGCAATCATGCTGATGTGGCCAGCACTGAGTAAATATTCCCTGAATGTCTCCAAGGCCTAGGCCCTCTCTCTCCTCCAGCGGTCTCCTAATTGGAGACCTCCCTTCACCCTTAGAGTCAATCATATTCTTTCCCCAGGTGTATACTTTCCCTGGGCTGGCAGTGCCAGCTCCACAGGCTAAGGGAGAGAGAAAAGCAGGGCACGGTGGTGCCACGTCTTCCTTATATCCAGTACAACTGGGCATCCCAAGGCTACGCAGACAGCAGGTGTGGAGAGATGCTACTTGCCTGGCCCTGCTCCCTCCTCTCTCCCCAGAACTCACCAATCTGGTCATTGCCATTGCAAGAGGCAAAATGTAGAGCTGTGCGGCCCTTGTCGTCAGCTGCACAGGGATCCGCGCCATCTTCCAGCAGCTGCTGCACTGACACCACCAAGACAGAGGGAGGGAGGAGGAGAAAGCAGCAATGTTAGCTAAGTTACAGTCTCTGAGAGCTGGACAGGGATGCTCTGGGGTCCCTCCAGACAAGATATCAATAATGCATGGAAAAGCAACCCCTCATGGATACTGATCCCATGGGGACTGCCACAAGAAGGGTCTTGCTCTCCTGAGTGCACAAGCGATGGCAATGGATTCTGGGAGCTCAAACTACATATCTAGGAATAGAATGTTGTAAGAGGCACTTGGCCCTTAGGGTCAGGATTTATAGAGTCACAGAAATCCCCAGCGCAGACTGTGGCCCCATTCCTCTACCTCATCATGGCTGTACATCTATTCCAGCTGGATACAGCTGCCCAAGCTATTGGCCAATGCTAAGTTTGCTCCCAGAAGCAGCCTTTTAGAGTGGACAGAGCACAGGTGCTGGAGCCACACAGACTTAGTCCCAGGCTAAGCTAAGTAAAAAACAAAGGAGGCCAGAGCTGTGCCCTGCCGCCCATGGGTAGACTCACATTTACAACCTGGCCCCTTGTGCCCAAGTTGCTAGGGAGTGCCTCAGAGTCACAGATCCTGGCAACATCCAACTCAACCATGGAAAGCAAACCTGTACCCCAAGACCCAGGTGTTACAATAGGTTTGTAAGACCCTGAGACTACAACCCTGGCCCAATAGCCAGTCCGAGCACCTGCATCTGGAACCCGGCACCACTGCAGCTGCTTGTAGGCTATCTCAGCCCTGACACCAAGTGGGATCCCCTTGGCTAAGTCTCTCTATTGTGGGGACAATAAGAATAGGAGAACCCCAAAAGCCCTTGAAGCCAAGGACATTAACAACCTATGTTGCCACAAACTTCTATACCCTATGCCACTGAGGTGCTCACAGTTATTGCTGATGTTAAATGCAGTTGAAGAAGCTTCCTAAAAATTATTCCACTGCACCTATCCAGAAACAGAGTCACCACACCCTGGCTAACCAGCACACTAAAAGCCAAATGCAGGTGAAAGTCTTTTCCTATGAAAGGCACTCCAGAAAGTTTGGAAGAGGAAATCATCTCACCAGATGCACAGACATCATTGCAGGGACACAAGTAACATGAAAAAGCAAAGAAATATGACACCTCCAAAGGAATATCATAACTCTCTAGTAACAGACCCTATTGAAAAGGAAATCAACAAATTGCTAGAAAAGAAATTCAAAATAATGATCTTAAGGAAACTCAGAGAGACACAGGAAAATAGAGATAGAAAATTCAACAAAATCAAGAACATAATTCATGAAATGAACAAGAAATTCAACAAAGAGGTAGAAATCATAAAAATGAAGCAAATAAATCCCACAGTTGAAGGCTTTGATGAATAACCTAGCAAATATAACAGAGCTTCAACAGCAGACTTGATCAAGCAGAAGAATGAATGTCTGAATTTGAAGATAGGTCACTTGAAATTACAGTCAGAGAAAAAAAAAAGAATAAAAAAGGAGTGCATTGCTAACAGCAAGGAGCAGTGGAAAGAGCTGGGTTGGGAGTATGAAGGCCTGGATTTGGGCCCCAGTTCATCAGCAAATGGAAATAATCTCTGCCCTGCTAACTTCCAGAGCTGCTGTGATGAAAATAATGGATATGAAATTCCTGCTTTGAAAAGTAGGGAGGCACTATAAAATGTGAGGCATTACGTACTAATGTACATGGTCCAGCTAAAATATAGAAAATTGCTGCCAAATGCCATTTTAGAGCAAACAACATTTTAGTCTCTTCTCCCCAGAAAACCTATCAAGGATTTGAGTCCTTCCAGATGAAGTGCAGATAGCTTCCCCTCCAGGAATCTCCTCCAGCTGAGTGAGCCCTTCCCTCTTTCACACCTCCTTAGTGCCCTGTTTAGCCTGCTACTCTAATATTAATATTAACAACCTCTGCTATTTTAGAGTAGTAATTGTCATTGTACACTGAACACCAGCCAGGCATCAGGTACCTGAATGCTAAGCCTCTCAATCACTCAGCAAGGTATTACATCCATTTCACAGACCAGGAGACTCAGACCCAGAGAGATTATAAAGGACCCAAGCTACATTTACCCAGGTAACAGGAAGCAAAGCTGGGATATAGACCCAGTTTTCTCTCACTCCAGAACTTACACCTCTCCAACTAAACCCATAACTTCAGTTTTTTGGGGTTTTTTTGTTTTGTTTTGTTTTGGAAATGGTATCACTTTATATTCTTCCTCTGTAACTATATTGTAGGTTTTAATTTTGTTTATCTTTATAACATTGGTATTGAGCACAGTGTCCTAAAAGTAATAATCTGCTTAATGAATGTTCCTGACTGGTTGAATAAACAAATGAAGTGGCAAGAAAAAATTGATGAGAATGAAGGAGAAATAAGAGCTTCAGGTCATCTCAGTGTTCATGAAGACATTCACCAAAAGAGAGACAGTATCAAAGAGATAAAATAAAGCTAAAATAGCCAGTTTTACTTTTATATTAATAATTTATGCAGTTATAGTCTTTTTAGACAGCACTTTAGCAATCTCTATCAGGAGCCATCAAAATATATATACCCTTTGATGTAATAATCCCATACCTGGGAGTAATCTTAAAAATGAAAGACTAATGTGCAAATATATGACTAAATAACTCTTGTTTTGTCACTTTGAAGAAATAGCACGCATCTATTAAAAACTGTGGTGCCATGGCACGCACCTGTAGTGCCAGCTACTGGAGAGGCTGAGGCAGGAAAAGTGCTTGAGCCCAGGAGTTCAAGGCTGTAATGCATTATAAGTGCACCTGTGAATAGCCACTGCACTCCAGCCTGGACAACATAGCGAGATCTCATCTTTAAAAAAATAAATTAAAATTTAAAAAAATTAAATTGTGCTATAATTGGAGAACGGAATTATAAGGTGATTTTTGGTTTCAACTTTGTGAGCTTTTAAAGAATCATACAGCCATGCATTATATTTATTCTATAAATAGTAAAATGATGCTTTCATTTTTAAAAAACAACTGGTTACGAAGACTATGGAAAATGTTATGACACACAAAAAAATTATGCAGCCTACAAAATGTGTATACGGCAGTTTGCAAGTCCATAAAGAAAATTCCCAGGGCAGAGCAAGGCAACATACATAACCTAAACATTTGTACCCCTATAATATGCTGAAATTAAAAAAAAAGAAAAAAGAAAATTCCTATGCATAGGAAAAAAGACTAGAAGGATATTTACCAAAGTATTAACAGATATTAGTTCCTTTCTGACATTATGGATGTTTTTCTTGTATATTTACCTAATATCCAAAACATTTTAAATGCACATATTATTTTCATATTTAAAATAGCTTAAATTATGAAATCATAGAAAAAGCACTTATGATTTAACAAGAGCAGGGTATAAATTTTATGTCCATTATAATTGCTGAACTATACAAAGCTCCAACAAACATACAGAAAAAGAACAAAAATGCTAACTATAAAAGTAAAGGACTGAAAAGGCTAATCCTACAGCCAGTTTCACTATCAGAGTCCTGAAGGAGCCTCATAAATCTAAGAGGCTCTAAATCGGAAATTACAGCATTTCTATCAAAATAATAAAACAACCAGATTCAAGATGAACTAGACTTTCTGTGGAGGGTAGGTATAATTAAAATATTCTCTAGCCACACATTATTGATACTAAAAAAAGAAACCTTGGCCGGGCATGGTGGCTCATGCCTATAATCCTAGCACTGTGGAAGGCTGAGGCGGGAGGATCGCTCAAGGTCAGGAGTTCGAAACCAGCCTGAGCAAGAGCGAGACCCCGTCTCTACTAAAAATAGAAAGAAATTAATTGGTCAACTAAAAACATATAGAAAAAATTAGCCGGGCATGGTGGCACATGCCTGTAGTCCCAGCTACTCGGGAGGCTGTGGCAGAAGGATCGCTTGAGCCCAGGAGTTTGAGGTTGCTGTGAGCTAGGCTGACACTACGGCACTCTAGCCCGGGCAACAGAGTGAGACTCTATCTTAAAAAAGAAAGAAAGAAAGAAAGAAAGCTTATTATTTTTCCTTGAAAAGCTACCTAGGTTGCTAATTAAATGTTGTAAATGATTAAAGTTCATGGAAGAGAGACCAAAGTGAAGAGAGTTGAAAAACTCTGTTTCTGGACCTGCTGACTATTGCTACATCATGGGCAGGAGAACCACCTCGAAACCTGTGGTGCAACACCCCAGCTCCCTGAGGTAAATGGCCCCCTCTCAATCACTGCTGTAAGTGGGCTCTCTTAACTCCTCCCCCTCAAATGATGCGCACATTTTAGCTGTTGACCACAGTATCCCACCACCAAAATAGAATGATTGAGGTAGGCAGAATAATGGCACCCAAAAATGTCCGTACCCTAATCTCCAGAATTTGTGCATATATTACTTATTTTTTTTGAGATAAGATCTTGCTCTGGTGCCCAGGCTAAAGTGCAGTGGCATCCTCATAGCTCAAGGACCCCTCCAATTTCCTGGCTCAACTGATCCTCCTGGCTCAGCCTCCCAAGAAACTGGAACTACAGGCTTGCACCACTATGCCTGGCTAATTTTTCTATTTTTTGTAAAGACAGGGTCTCCTATGTTGTCCAGGCTGGTCTTGAACTCCTAGCCTCAAGCAATCCTCCTGCCTTGGCCTTCCAAAGTGCTGGGATTATGGGTGTGAGCGACTGCGAGGGCCAGACTTTAAATGGCAAAAAGGACTTTGCAGATTTGAGCAAGGTTAAGGACCTTGAGGCCAGGAACAGTGGCTGATGCCTGCAATCCTAGCACTCTGGGAGGCTGAAGCAGGAGGACTGCCTGAGCTCAGGAGTTTGAAGCCAGTCTGAGCAAGAGCAAGAACCCGTCTCTACAAAAAATAGAGAAATTCGTCAGGCATGGTGGCATGTGCCTGTAGTCCCAGCTACTAAGGTGGCTGAGGCAGGAGGATTGCTTAAGCCCAGGAGTTTGAGGTTGTAGTGAGCTACAATGACACCACCACTGTACTCTAGCCAGGGTGACAGAGTGAGACTCTGTCTCAAAAAAAAAAAAGGACAAAAGGACCTTGAGATGTGGAGTTTATCGTGGATTATCCAGGCCCAATCTAATTACATGAATCCTTAAAATCAAAGAATCTTTTCCTGCTGCCAGCAGCAGAGAGATGGCTAGGTGAGAAGGACTCAGCACACTGTTGCTAGCTTTGAAGATAGAGGAAAAAGCCATGAGCCAAGGAATATAGGAAGCCCCTGGAAGCTGGAAAAGGCAAAGAAAACAGTTTTTCCATTAAAGCCTCCAGAAAGAAATGCAGCCCTGACAACATCTACATTTTAGCCTGCTGAGTGAGACCTCTGACCTAAAGAACTGTACGATAATACATTTGTGTTGTTTAGGCCACTAAGTTTGGGGTGATTTGTTAAAACAGCCAAAGAAAACTAATTTACCACTTTTCCCTGATTCACAGGAAGAATTAAGTCAGGGGATAAAATTTAATGTTTTGTCCTATAAATTGTTCTTGTACCTTTGATGCTGCTACTGTCCTGTCAGCTAGTGAACGTTGGAAAGCAACAACAAAGAACCAGGTAGAGTAGTGTCCTGCTACGAGCCCCACCCATGCCTTTCAGATGCTCGGTCAACTACACAAGTTTGAAAGCCACTTGACCTAACTACCACAAAGTCTCACTGAGCAGCTGAAGGTGGTGACCCCATGCAGATGATCACCTGGCAGACAAAGTTGAGTGCTCGCTCCCATTAATCAAAAGTTCCAAAATAAGCACATACTCTTTTTGGGGGCTGTATGGGGATACAGAAGCATACACACTTCCCACCATCAGGGAGTCCACAGGGTGCCAAAGGCTATAACCTCAGGAAGTTCAGCTTGACAGGGGAGCAGGGGAGAGTGAGTGTCTAAGCCAGACTTCCCTTATGCGAAATGACTGCAAAGTCAGACAACAAACACAGTGGGCCTGCTCTAAGGGAGTGAGTGGCAGACTGTCTTTTCAGATATAGGTTACCTGGCTTTTTCCTTCCCCAACCAGCCCATGGGTCCCTGGAGCTGGACTCACTGTGCACACTCACCTGTTTCCACATCGTTGGCATTGGCTGAGTCCCTCAGCCTCTTCAGAGCTGTGAAGAGAGTAAGAAATGCCAGTTTAAAAAAAATAGTCACGATGAAACAGTAAGTGGATGGCTTCCTAGTTAACCCACCCTTCAGCCACAATAGCATCTAAAGGAAAAGAAAGATGCCAGGATATGAGAGACACTACCCTGGGAACAAGGATAAACTTGAAATGAGGCATAACTAGTGCAAAGTCCACATTCTCTAGCAAATCCCCCAAGGCTTTTGGAGCCAGATCTTGTCTCTGTCAATTGTAGTAGCTGGTTGACCTTGAGCAAGCCAGTTAACCGCCCTGGGCTTCAGGTCTATCACCTGCAAAGCAAGGTTGAGTTGTCATGCCAGCCCTAAGTTGTTGCAAAGACAAAATGAGATGATTTTCATGGAGGTTGGTTGTGAGCTGGTTAATCTTATATTCTCCTTCAAACCAGGTCTCTTTTTGAGACAGGGCCTAGCTTGGTCACCCCTACTAGAATGCAGTGGCATGATCGTAGCTCACTGCAACCTTGAATTCCTGAGCTCAAGCGATCCTCCTGCCTCAGCCTCCCAAGTAGCTGGGACTACAGGTGTGTGGCACCATGCCCAGCTGATTTTTCTATTTTTTGTAGGGTCAGGGTCTTGCTCTTGCTCAGGCTAGTCTTGATCTCCTAGCCTCAAGTGATCCTCCTGCCTCGGCCTCCCAAAGTGCTAGGATTAGAGGCATGAGCCACTGCACCTGGCCAAATTAGAGAATTTCTAAACAAACTTTTTTCCTCCTCCAATGAGGCAATGTCTATACTGGAGGCTAAGAGAAAGCAATGACTTTGTCATCAGAGAAATGGTCAAAAATTGCAACTCAGACACATAACAATTCCTTACATTCATATAGCACTTTATGATCTACATGGCATTTCCAAATTCTCATTTAGTATTTCCAGTACCACTAAGATATGGGTAGAGTCATAGACAGGCCTACAAGGGACGCTAAAAGTCCCCATTTTTAATCTCTCAGAGCCTCAGTTTCCATGTCATCCATAAAATGCTGAAAACAATATGGCAGAGTTCCAGAGCAGGAGTTTGAATCTGGCTGACCCGGGTTCTAATACCAGCACAGCCACCTTCCAGATGACCTGCAGTAAGTCAATTTCACTGAGCCTCAGTTTCCTCATCAGTAAAATGGGAACAATTCCTGTATCTCAGAGTTCTTACAAGGATTACAAATGATCATGTATCAACCAACATGCTCATTACCTTAACTCATTCTTGTAAGGCAGGTATTGTACTCATTTTACACAAGAGAAAACTAAGGCTGATAGGGTCTATAGTTTTCCTAAGGTCTAAATGTGGTAGAGGAGTCCAATCCAAGTTTGTGCATTTAAACATGTTACTGCAACTTGGCTATAGACTCTGGCCTCCCCTCTGTCTGGTAATAAAAGTGTCCTCCGGTACCCCATTTTTATTATCTTATAATAAACAGCCGGAGTCATGGAAAGTTTCTATTCAGGTATTACCAAGTGAGAAAAGTCTAGGGTGACTGGCTCTGAGAAGACTTTAAAAAATGTTATAGTTCTTTGCAACTATAACAATAACTATTATTATCACTGAAAGGAAACACTCTGGCCCCTTAGCTCACATGTCGGAGGACTCCAGACTGAGGGTTGGCGGGAGGTCGGGGCCGGTTCTCAGAGGCCCTGTCACTCGCCCAGGTGGCCCCGCCACGAGCGGCGGCCAGGGCCAGCCCCGCCTCCCTCGGCCTCGGCCACGCCGCTCCCGCTCCTCACCGTGCACCTCCTTGCCCGTGGGCCCGAGCCGGCGGTGGGGCCTGGCGGCGCGCCTCAGCCGGCCGGCGGGGATCTTACAGTGCAGCTCATCGCGCGGCTCCGCGTCCTGCTGCCACAGGACGTGGAGGTAGCGCAGCGGGGACTGGGCCCCGCCGGACGCCCGGCCTGGGAGGCCCGCGCAGCCGCCCAGCGCAGCCCCGAAGTCGGCGAAGGAGAAGAGGCCCTCAGCGCCCGTCAGCGGCTCCGGCGCCACCGCGCACTCGCCATCCGAGCTCGAGCGGCCCGAGAGAGGCTGGTCGTCCGCGTCCCCGGCGGCGGCTGCCATGGCAACGGCTCCGCGCGGGCCGCGCCGCCAGAGCCTCGTTCCCGACCGACCAACGGGCCCACTTCCCTCCGCTCTAAGTCTTGCTGTCAGCCAGGGAGCGGGCGGGCCAGGCCTGCAACCAGGGCAACCGAGCGGGGGCGGGCTGGATCGTGCCGGACCAATGACGACCCTCCCAGCCTAAACCCCACAGCCAATGGGGGAGGGAAAGCATGGTACAAGCAAGAGAATTGGACAGCGCGTCCAGCAGCGAGACTGGCGGACGCAAAAGCCAATCAAAAACTTGAAGTGCCCACGGCCCTCACCGTACGTCGCTACCGGAGCCAATAAAACAGATGAATTTACGACACTCATTTTTTTTTTTCTTGCCTCCTTCCCGCCCCCGCACCATGAAAGATAACGGGCAGATGATTTTGCCAATCATGTTAAGATGATCTTCAGCCACTCACAAAGGATAGTGAAGAAGCTACACTATACGTAAAAATAGATATAAATATGTTTTAAATTAATGAACGCAAGAGTGAACTTTCCACAAACGCATAATGTATGGAGGAAAATATGTTAAAGTTTGGAGATATCATTATAAACTGTGCAATAACAGCTTCCAGTGCCATAGATTCACATCAGGGCAACAGTTCAATGCGACAGCCAGTCCCTGAGCTAGGTGACTATGGCAGGCTGGTGCACTATTTTGTACGACTTCTCACAACCCCGTCTCCACGAACACTTTTATAAAGTAGGCAAGAAGGACCACCCCTATATTATATTAATAGATGAGAAACGGAAAGCAGAGAGATATTAGACTTGTTCATGATTGCCCACCTCTCATGGGACCAGTTCTTGTGTCCAGGCAAAACTTCTTCCCATATATAAATCCGCTAACTCAACCCAGTTAAAATGTAATCTTTCTGACAGTTGGAAAAGCACTTCCAGATTTTGCAGTGCTGGAAGAACAGCATTGTCAGGATTATCATTGTACGGTATGGTGAAAAAAGCTATACGTTTATTTGAACTGTCCTCTGCCCCATGGTGGATAAGGACATTCGCCAACTCCATTTGTAGCTAGAAGGAAACAAAGGAAATAAACAAACATTGAACATGTACTGTTTATCAAGTGCTTAATATACACTAAATCATTTAGTTCTCCTTCACAAGAGCCTTAACAAGTAGATATTATTATACCCTCTTTGCAGATAAGGAAATTGAGGCTCTGAGATGTTATGTCAATTGTACAAGGGTACAGAGCTAGAAAGTTGAAGAACTGGGATTTGAACCTAGATCTATCTGAGGCCAAAGGCCTCTCCATCATACCGTTTTCTTAAGTGAAAAGCCTGCCGGAAACTGGCTCCGGAGAGTTTAATTGAAATCTGGGTATTTACACCTGACGCCTGCTGAATGCACCCTAAAATAACTTTATTATTCGTTCCTCTTCTTTTTTTGGTAATAACCTCAAAAATAGTCTATATCCCTCTAGTGTCTCTCTGTAGAATCCAAGGTGTATATGCTGCCTAAAGCACAATTCTCTTCACATCAAGACCCTTGATGATTTTGGCCCAATTATCTTTTTTAACTATTTTCTTCCTACTATCAGTGGATCTGGTCTTCAAGACATCTGTTCTACCAAGATGTTTGGATCAGAAACCTTCAAATTTGAACAGGATCCCTAGACATCTAGAGGTGGTTATTAATTTTATTTCTAATTTTTAAATCAACATTTTGAATATAAATCACATAGCCCAACCTTCTCTGTGTTGCAAGAACCACTTGTTATATTGCATTGGGAAGAATCAGATGTGGATTGAGTGTGGAGCCAGTTAACCTCAGACTGAGGGTTTTAGACTCGAACTTGGATCTATGAAGTTGCGTTCCACCATAATTCCTGCCTCAGCAAAAGGCATCAGTACATTATAGGTATTTGACTGATGATTGATTCATTGAATGAAAGACAGCACAGCAGTTAAGACCATCAGCTTTGGAGCCATAAATACATGGAGCCATGGCTTTGAGCAATTGACTTTACCTTTCTGAGCCTCAGTTTCCTCATCAGTAAAATGGAGGTAATAGTAGTAACTATATCATAATATGGTTATCATAAATATTAAGTGATATAACGCAAGTAAAACACCTAGCACAGAGCTTGGCATAGAGTTATTGCTCAAAAACTGGTAACTATTGTTCCTATTATTAATAAATAATGTTATGATGGAGGCTGGGGCCCATACAAATTCTATACCACAGTGGGCACAACAAAGTGGCTTAAACTTGACCTAAGGGTACTGTGAGCATTCACACACAAGTCATCTACACTTGGTAAATGTATAAATAAACATGAAGCACTTGCTGGGAGAAAGCAAATACCTGCAATGTAGAGAAAGCCTCTGCCTGGGAATCCAGGGACTTGGGTTTTAGTCCTGCTTGCTCCCAACTTACTTAGTGATTTGGGGGCAAGTGCCTCCCTTCTCTGGGCTTCACTCTTCCCATCAGACGGTGTTGTTCTAGGTCAGATATTGAGAACAGCTCAGGCCAGATTCAGAAAGTTGGCTTTCCTTTCCTTCTCTCTTTTCCTCATCCTATGGGCTTCATAGTATTTTAGAGAAATCTGAACTAGCCACTGACATTTAAAAATTGAGAGCTTTCACATAAAAGTTTTGATTTCCAGAGTCTCTTAAAAATGAGAAGATGCGGAAATACAGGACGAGCTTTCCCACAACAGTTGGCTGGAGCTGCATAGCAACTTTCCCCTTTAGATGAGTCATGATGTTATGTTGTTCTGTTTGCCAGAGTCCCTACCATCTTCTGTTACCTCCACATTGAGGCCTAAAGGCAGTAGCCTTTTTTATTTTGGAGACCATGTCTCAGTCCGTTGCCCAGAGTGCAGTGACATGATCACGGCTCACTTACTGAAGCCTCCAACTCCTTGGCTCAAGCAATCCTACCTCAGCTTCCCTAGGAGCTAGGGCTACAGATGCGCACCACCATACCGGTTGTTTTTATTTTTTGCAGAGATGGGGTCTCAAACCCCTGGCCTCAAGTGATCTTCCAGGCTCAGCCTCCCAAAATGATGGAATTACAGGCATGAGCCACCGCACCTGGCCTCCTGTCTTTATAAAAAGTGGAATAATGAAAACTAGTGTGGTGGAAAATTATCTAATATCTGAAAAAATGGCACATAGTGATTAGGTATCTTCTTAATATCCTGCTAAAGAATTCCTAAGAAACCCACATAAGAACATCTGACTCCAGAGAAATTTAACTTTGACTAACAATTGATTAGGACCCAGTGATGTTTTACAACTCTGTAAATTTAGAGGTTAACTTGTAGAGAAATGATACGGTACAGTAATTTTTGTATGTTCAGTGGAGAAGACAACCTGAAAGGTTATGGTTTTATTGCCCTGTGGGACATGAAATAGGTTGAGTCCAACTTAGCAGTCATATTTCAGGATACCTTTGCCCATTAACTATTCTCAAATCCTTTTCTAATCAGCTCTATCATACTATTGGTTCCTTCATTAACAATAAAACAGGCTCACTCTCTATTAGTATTTGACTTATGTTTTTAATCTCTTAAGGGTATTTTCCTTTGTCTATCATGTAAGTTCCAAAAGGTTATTTATTTGTTGTTAATTTTATAATTGTTAAACCAAATTTATTTAGGTAGAAATTACATATAGTAAAATTCCCACATTTTAAGTGTACAGGTTGATTTTGGACAAACATATATACTCATGTAACCTCTACCCTAATCAAGATATAGAACAGGAGAATTATATTTTTAAAAACTTGAGAACTGTTCTTATAAACTATGGAGAGAAGGTCCTGTATTTTCAGAAAAGCAAGTGAGTATTTGTGGACAAGAACAATAGTCTTCAATGTCCATGGTGGTAGAAAAGATAAGATGTAAGATGTAGTCAGGAAACAGCTTGCTACTTCACTGTGTTTTTATCTAATGAGCCCCAGTTTAGATTTTACTTTATCAGGTCTATATGGGATGATCCCTAAGGACACTTCTGGTTCTGATTTGTTGACTCAGCTTTCTTCTTTTGAAAGGCTTCTTTCAGAGCCTCTAGGATCCACAATAAGACTGCCCTAAACAGCAGTGGGCAGGGGCTGGAAGACCATGATCAGGAGAGTGAAACAGGACAGTAAGTGAATGACAAACAAACCAGACATACATGGGATGTGGGGCTTGAAAAGAATCCAGCTGGAGAGCCCAAGCTGACTGTAAAATGTAACTAATGACTTTCCTGAGTGAAAGACTTTTCTGCCTGAAACTGCCAGCAAAAGATCTAGAGAAAAAGTACAGCATTTCAGCTGCTAAATCCTGTCTTCCAGGGCCTTTGATCCGCCTGATTTCTTTCCCTTGAAGAACTGCTTTTCCATTGGATCCAAGGACCAAGTCAGGGAGGGGGGAAGTCCACTATTGAGTGATTGTAGAGATAAGGAGGGATCAACCAAGGAAAGTGAGAAAGTAGCTAGTGAGGAAGGTCCTTTCAGAGCCTTTACTATTGTATAATAATTTCACATTGAGATTCTCTAAATTAGAGGGTACTTTCTGAAAGAGGTAGAAAGTCCTACATAAATAAATAAAATATATGTTAGATGGTTATAAACAGGGGATCCAGGTTTGTGATGCACTTAAGATAACATAAAGATTTATGTTTAATAAATAACATAAAGAATAATTACAAAAACAAAACTAGGTATTAAAAAGAAAATTCATTTAGAATGAGAAAACATAACACTGTGAAAAATCATGCAATTACAAACTGCAATTTGTAATTTAAAAAAGCTGACAACACAAACATCACAAAGTCTAGAAAAGAAACATACTTGCTAATTTTATTCTTTTCTTTTTTTTAAAAGATCCAATTAGTGAGACAAGATACTTATTAATTTTCTGAAACACTTCCATAATATATATTCTTTCTTTTTTTGGCTGACTACACTTTGATTGTCTCTTTGTATGGCAACAATTTTGCATCATTTTCCAAAATGAGAATGGAAAGATAATTGTCTTTCCTCTAGCATGTTAGATCAGATTTTTTATTCATACTTTAGAAAAATTTCTCTGACTTCAAAATTCCTTTTTAGTAATGTTATGAACGTTTTGAGAATTGTCAAATTTGGGGCAACTTGTATCAAATTCCTGTCATATGGGAACAGTAAGATTTCAGGTAATTTCAAGTTTTCTAGTATCCCCATTAACCTTAAATACTCTTCTCATTGCAGACACCCACTCACCGTGGGTGGCAGGTGTATCCTACATAGAGAAGGCCAGGAATAACTTAATATACACGGAAGAGTGTCACATAATTATAGTCTACTAAATTCAAATGTTCCCCGGGTAGATTTTCTCTACCTGGATCCCAAATGCCGCTAGACACAAGGTGCAGCAGACAGAGGGGAAATCGGAGGGAAGAGAGCTATCTTAAGCGAAAGCAATAAAAATTAGTTTGCAAATTAAAAAGTTTTTTTTTTCTGACAGTGCATTGATCCTGTGTATTTTGCAACTTTTACAAAAACATAGGACCAGGTGAGAACATTGCTGAGGACCCGCCCTCAGCCAAAGAAGGGTCCTGGAAAACGGAAGTGCCCTGAAGCTTAAGCTCCATTAGCTCCATATTAATTAGCATCACTTCTGGTGACAATGCAAGGGAGGAACACAAAGTCAGAACGCGGCGTAAAGAGCTGGGGCCGGGCGCTGCAATTCTAAATAGACGCTCAGAGTCGACCGATGAACCAACTCCTAAAAATGACGGAGCGAGCCGAGCGGATGCCTGGGGGGAGGGAGAGGACTGCATTCCAGACTCTAGACCCAAGTAACTGTGAGCGTAAAGGCCCCGAAGCGGAGTGTAACCTGATGAAAAAAGCCAGGAGGGCTGTGCGACAAGAGGACACCGGGGCTGGAGCCCAGAGAGTGAAAGGTGCTCCTGGTCACACAGCAAATCAGTAGCAGGGTAGGGACTGGAACGCAGACTTCCACTAGGTCTTGTGTATGGGCATTTGGATGAACCTTTGCTCTTGACACAAAAGAGACCCGTGACCCATAAACCGGTTTCTATTGGCTTGTTTTATAACCACATCAGTACCTCGAGGGCTTCCCCGGGCCTCGAAGCCCGACCACCACCCGAGTCTGAACACGCCCCTCACAAGCCTGAGCTCTCAAGAGCCGCCCACGTCCCAGGCCCCGCGCCACAGCTGGCCTCATCTTTGCCTGCTCCACCCCTAGTGCGCCATGTTGAGGGGCGCCTCTTCTCAATGCCCTCTCACTGCATGGGACCAAGTCTCAACTTTTACAACCAGTAAGTTTAGTCTTTTGAGGTCGGAACGTTGGAAGAACTTTCTCGCCGCAGGCAAGCCACTTACACCTAAATCCAAGTCAGGCCCCCTACGACGGAATTTTCGTTCTCGCGAGAAGCCGGCCCGAGGCCCCAATCATCCTTTATGTGGCATTCTTTATGGTTCCTCTAACTTTGCTCAGCCTTTATGCCGAACTACGTCATGTCCTCATCTCTGAATTTACACCAGTACTATAGAGTCACATTCCTTTAACAGTGTCTATTTGAAGAAAAAATAAAAGCTCAGGTTATTTGTAGTCCTCATCCTTCCTAATATGGCTACCTCAGATTGCTGGCAGCCCGGCAGGACTTCCGGCTTCCCGGCAGGACTTCCGGCTTCCCGGCAGGCCCGAGCGCGGCTGAACTTCCGGGCTCATGACGCAAGGGCGCATCGCTCTTTTCTCTCGTTCCGGCAGCGTTCGCGAGTGCCGTAGCCATGTCTTATGCCGCTGATGACTACGAGTCTGAGGTATCGTGACGCCGAGCGCGTGGTGGGCTCCGCGAAGGGGCAGGCCGGGATCTCTGGATGTTGGGCCCCGGGGCGAGGCAGTGTCCGGGCCTCTCCGGTAGCCTCCGCGGGCCGGACTAGCGCCGGCCAGCATCCCGCGCGGCCCTCGTGCTGCTGCCGCAGCTCCGCCTCCTCGGCAGCCCTGGCCCTGCCCGCCCACTTCGCGAGTGTGGTCCGCCTGTCCTCCCTTTTCCCAGGCCCGCGGACGGAGGCTGGGTAGACCGTTCTGGGTTTCTGTAACGGAGCTCTTTCGGTCTGCGCTCCGTCTGGTCGGACCTCACTGACTTCCACAGCCTCTTGGGCTTTGCTCTGCTGTGTTCCACCCGGTTTGGTGTATCGCCAATGTCTGTTTGCCCTTTTCTCGCGGGCATGTGAGTTCCTCAAAGGCAGGGACAGTGTCTAATCCGCCTTAGTATCCTTAGATCTGTGCTTGATGTGCTACGACGAGCATTTCAATTCACGAATTGGTGACTGTTCTCACTGTGTCTCTGTCCTCACAGGCGGCTTATGATCCATATGCCTACCCGGGCGACTATGATATGCACACAGGTGAGACCGTGGGTTTGGCTAGCTGAGTCCTTCGAGGGATTGGCACCTTTTTGAATGTCTCAGAACCAGCTCTGACAGGCGTCTGTTAAAAACTGCTTTTTGATGGTCCAGGTTTGGAGTCAGTTATTGGCTCTTAGGGGGAGGGATCGTGTAGAGTCTCAAGGAGGCTTTTATTGTGGTCCACCTTATAGTCTCAGAAGAGGAGGACTGACTCGGCTTTAAACTATTAGTTGAAGAAGAAAGTCTTTTTTTTTCGTATTTTTTATTTATCTTTTTATTAGAGAAACGAGTGAAGGAAAGGAAGAAAGTCTTGGTGTGGAAATTTTAAGTGAGTCAAACCAAGTCAAAATGAAATCTTTTGGGGAGGAGGCTTTTGAGGTTTCCTGAAACGTTATAGTGATTTGGCTTGATTTAGTGTTTTGCATTCTGAGTATTTTATATGAAATATTTCATTTATTAAAACAGTTCTGTATAGTATGTATATTAATGTTGTCTCCTAAAGATGAGAAAACTTAGGTTTAGTAATTTGCTGCAAGCCATATAGTTAGGAGGTGGCAGTTATTCATTCAAAAAATATTAACTACCTATTACCACTTAATCCTTCCCACAGTCTCACCTCTCTCCCTTAAACACACAGGCCCTAGGGCCTGTACCCTAGGCCCTGAGGGTACAGCTGGGCATAAGACTGATAAGGTTCTTGACCTCATAGACTTTAGATTCCAGGGGCCAAAACAGATAATAAGTTAAAAAAATGACTTTAAGTAGTGGTAATTGTTCTGAAGAAACAAGGGAGATGGGATTGGGAGGTTTATATCTTTGGAGTTTTTGAAAGGGAACTATACTGGTTTTTATAGATACAGGTTTAGTTTGTGGGGTGATCTTGCCCTTTTGTTCTATCATACATGTGGGTTTGAAAGCACTCTATAAAGTAATTATTGTATCCAATCTCTAGGAGATCCAAAGCAGGACCTTGCTTATGAACGTCAGTATGAACAGCAGACCTACCAGGTGATCCCCGAAGTGATCAAAAACTTCATCCAGTATTTCCACAAAACTGTCTCGGATTTGATTGACCAGAAAGTGTATGAGTTACAGGCCAGTCGTGTCTCCAGCGATGTCATTGACCAGAAAGTGTATGAGATCCAGGACATCTATGAGAACAGGTATGGACCACTGGCTAAAATGACCATTTTCTAGGTAAGACTGGCCTAGTGATGCAGCTCCTACAAACAGGGTGATGTTTAATCATTTTTTTTTTATAAAGAGTGCCCTAGAGGCCGGGCGCCGTGGCTCACGCCTGTAATCCTAGCACTCTGGGAGGCTGAGGCGGGTGGATTGCTCAAGGTCAGGAGTTCGAAACCAGCAAGAGCGAGACCTCGTCTCTACTATAAATAGAAAGAAATTAATTGGTCAACTAAAAATATATATATAAAAGAAAAATTAGCCGGGCATGGTGGCACATGCCTGTAGTCTCAGCTACTTGGGAGGCTGAGGCAGAAAGATCGCTTGAACCCAGGAGTTTGAGGTTGGTGTGAGCTAGGCTGACGCCACGGCACTCACTCTAGCCCGGACAACAGAGTGAGACTCTGTCTCAAAAAAAAAAAAGAGTGCCCTGGGGGTCTTTGTGATACCTTGGGGCTATGGACTAGTAATTATTTTCTTGTTTCTTTCTGTTTTTTTGTTTTTTGTTTTATTTTTTGAGACAAAGTCTCACTCTATTGCCTGGGCTAGAGTGCTGTGGTGTCAGCCTAACTGAGAGCAACCTCAAACCCCTGGGCTCAAGCAATCCTTCTGCCTCAGCCTCCCGAGTAGCTGGGACTACAGGCATGTACCACCATGCCCGGCTAATTTTTTTCTGTGTATTTTTAGTTGGCCAATTAATTTCTTTCTATTTTTAATACAGACGGGGTCTTGCTCTTGGTCAGGCTGGTCTTGAACTCCTGAACTCCTGGCCTCAAGCAATCCTCCTGCCTTGGCCTCCTAAAGTGCTAGGATTACAGGCATGAGCCACTGCACCTAGCCAGGGACATGTAATTTTGTTGGACTTTGTGTCTCCAGAAACTTACACAAGGCTTAAAGTAATATCACTATTAATAATTATAATAATAACAATTAGCATTTATTGTCCGAATAGATCAGGCAGTGTTCATAGTGCTTTTCCTGTATGTACTCATTTATTTTTCACAGTAACCCAGTGAAGTAGATATTATTGTTTTTCTCATTTTATAGATGAGGAAACAGCACAGCACTAAATCACATAGCTAGTTAAATGGAGGTGCTGAGTTTTGAACCTGTATAGACTGACACCAGCCCCTAATTTCTAAACTGCTATGTAGCTTCTCAGTACATACCAGGGTGAGCCAAGATCTAGAAGTTTTGAGGGAACTGCCCTTGCATGATGGGCAGTAGAGATAAGACAGTTCACTCTAGGCTGGGACAGTCAGGAATGACTTCACCAAGGAAATATAATACAATGTAAGCAAGTCTTGGAAGGATGGGGGAGAGAAAGCAAATAGCAAGAGGCCTGTTGGATCAACGAACAGGAGTTAATCTCTGACCTGTGTTTCCTGCATTCCCCCGGTCTTTCTTGTTAGACATGTGTGGAATAGTGCTGTTCAATAGAAATACAATGTTAGCCACACATTTAAAAGGTGAAAAGAAGGAAAAATTTATCTGGAATAATTATTTCCACATATAGTCAGTATTTTAAAACTAATGAGATACTTTACTTTTTTTGTCTTCTAAATCCAGTGTGTATCAGAAATTATTTATTTATTTATTTATTTTAAAGCAAATATGAAGCCGGGTGCGGTGGCTCACACCTATAATCCTAGCACTCTGGGAGGCCAAGGCGGATGGATCGCTCAGAGTCAGGAGTTCAAGACCAGCCTGAGCAAGAGCAAGACCCTGTCTCTACTAAAAATAGAAAGAAATTAATTGGTCAGCTAAAAAATATATAGAAAAAATGAGCCAGGCATGGTGGTACATGCCTGTAGTCCCAGCTACTCGGGAGGCCGAGGCAGCAGGATTGCTTGAGCCCAGGAGTTTGAAGTTTCTGTAAGCTAGGCTGATGCCATGGCACTCTAGCCCAGGCAACAGAGTGAGACTCTGTCTCAAAAAAAAAAAAAATAAAGCAAACATGAAAATGAGGTTTGTTGAGCAGAGAAACATGGCATTATAGAGCAAGAGCCAGATATAGGTTTACAGAGTGTGATACATACGCCACAGATGACAACCAGACCCCTTGTCTCAGCAAAGGGAGAGTAAAAGGAGGGTGCAGAAGGCATTGATTTGTATTTAGATTTTATAAAGTTGATGATTGGAAAAGTAGATCTACATAATCTGGTCATTCCAAATAGACCTAAAAATTTTCCAATAACTGAGTTAACTATCGGTTTTTAAATTTAAATTAAAACTGAGATTTACAATTCAGTTCTTCAATAACGGTAGCCACATGTACCTAGTGGCTACTGTATTGGGCAGTGCAGGCAGAGGTGATAGTCGAAGCCAAGTATGTGGTGGCTCTTACCCTAAGAGAACATAGTGAGAAGAATGGCTGGTGCCTGAGGAATTATGTTTCTTTAAGGGAGGGTGGCAGGCAAAGAAAGAGGACCAATGAGAGAGCAGAAAGAAAAGTAGGTGTTAGTTTGGTGCAAAAATAATTGCGGTTTCAGACTGAAATTTAAATTGTTATAACTAGGCTCAAACATATCTTTATTTTATTTTATTTTATCAGAGTGTCACTCGGTGTCCTTGGGTAGAGTACAGTGATCTGATTGTAGCTCACCACAAGTTCCAACTCGTGGGCTTTGAGCAATCCTTCTGCCTTAGCCTCCCAGGTAGCTGGGGCTATAGGCATGTGCCACAATGCCTGGCTGGGTTTTGTTGTTTTGTGTATTTTTTTTTTTTCATTTGGTAGAGATGGGGGTCTCACTGCTCAGGCTGGTATTAAACTCCTGAGCTCCAGCTATCCTCCCTCCTCAGCCTCCCAGAGAGCTAGGATTACAGGCACGAGCCACCACGCTGGCCAAACGTATCTTTATTAATCAAAATAGGAACCATTACAAACAACACATTTTTGCCAAAGAGAAATAAGTTTGTTTATTTCTGTAGCTTAAATATCCATGTTTCAGTATTCAGTGAACTCGTGGAAAGCATTTTCTGCATCCTGCTGGTTGTGGAAACGTTTTCCCTGCAAAAAGTTGTTGAATCCATCTGAACTAATAGAAAGCAAAAAAAAAAAGTTGTTGAGATGCTTGAAGAAGTGGTCGTCGATGGGTGAGAGGTTGGGTTAATATGGGGAATGAGGCAAAACTTCGTAGCCTAATTTGTTCAGCTTTTGAAGCGTTGGTTGTGTGACATGCAGTCGGATGTTGTCAAAGTGGTGAAGAATTGGCCCCTTTCTATTGACTAGTGCGGGCTGCAGGCATTGCAGTTTTCGGTGCATCTCATCAATTTGCCGAGCATACTTCTCAGACGTAATGGTTTCACTGGGATTCAGAAAGCGATAGTGGATCAGACTGACAGCAGACCACCAAACAGTGACCATGACCTTTTTTTGGTGCAAGTTTGACTTTAGGAAGTGCTTTGGAGCTTCTCGTCCAACCACTGAGCTGGTCATCACCGGTTGTCAGAAGACGACACCTCAAAACGACAAGTTTTTTGATTCTCAGTCAGCTCACAAGGCACCCACTTACCAAGCTTTTTCACCTTTCCCCAATTTGCTTCAGATTCCAAACCACCATAGTAGAATGGTCAACATTGAGTTCTTTGGCAACTTCTTGTGTAGTTGTAAGAGGATCAGCTTCAATGATTGCTCTCAATTCGTCATTGTCAACTTCTAATGGCCGGCCACTGCACTCCTCATCTACGAGGCTCTTGTCTCCTTTGCAAAACTTCTTGAACCACCACTGCACTGCACGTTAGCAGTTCCTGGGCCAAATGATTTGCTGATGTGGCAAGTCGCCTCCGCTGCTTTACGACCCATTTTGAACTCTAATAAGAAAATCGCTCCAATTTGCTTTTTGTCTAATTCATTTCTATAGTCTAAAATAAATATCAAACAGCATGTAATAAGTCATTAGCAAAAAAACGTAAAGCAAGAAATGTGCATTAAAGTGATGTATAACATAACCACATTTATTTAAGAATGTATTCCAATATCAAACGGCAAATTTCAACAATGCTAAAACTGCAGTTACCTTTTTCTTTTCCTATTTATTTATTTTTCAGACAGAGTCTCACTCTGTCACCTGGGCTAGAGTGCCCAGGCGCCAGCCTAGCTCACAGCAACCTCAGACTCCTGGGTTCAAGTGATTCTACTGCCTCAGCCTCCCAAGTAGCTGGGACTACAGGCGCATGCTATGACAGCCAGCTAGTTTTTCTATTTTTAGTAGAGATGGGGTCTCGCTCTTGCTCAGGCTGGTCTCCAACTCCTGAGCTCAAGCGATCTTCCCGCCTCCCAGAGAGCTAGGATTGCAGGTGTGAGCCACTGGCGCAGCCCCTGCAGTTACTTTTGTATCAACCTAATAGTAAATCAGCAGAGAGAAGTATCACAGGAACCAAAAAGTCTTCAGAAGAGACTTTGAAGAAGGAGATGGTCAACAGATGTTTAGTGCTTTAGAGTGTCCTTGCTATCCTTAGCAAGGTCAATTTCACTGGACTGTTGGAGGCAGCAGTCAGATAGCAGTAGGGCGTGAAAGGTGGATGGTAAGTATAGAGGGTTTACCGGTTATTGATAAGCTTTCTGTTTTGTTCTGTGTTTTGAAGGGAGGCTTGGGCACATGTTTATATGCTGGACTGGAAGGGCCAGAGAAGTTGGGAGAGGTATGGCTGGAGGAGTGTGGGAAAAAGTAGCTGCTAAGGCAATCAGGAGAGGGAAATGAAACAGCACCCTCTTGGAGGTTTGAGAAGCAGATTGGATGCTGTAGGTCTCTTGTGGCCGTAGACTACAGCAGACTGGTTTGCTTCCATGTTTGGAGAGGAGCACGGTGTGCCAGGCAGTGGCAACACTGTGCTAAGGGATTGGGTCTAGGGATTGGGTAGTGGTGTCTAAAAAGTAGTACTCGTATCAGGGAGCAGCAAGCAGTTAAATATGGCTGTAATTCATGATACAGAGGCAGGAGATAATCCTGAAAAGCTTGGTGGGTGCCTAACTGATATAAAAAGAGTTTTATTATGTTAAGAAAGATTGTCTGAAGCGCATAATTGAGGAAAGCTGTGGACTTGGAGGGCTCTGGCCCTGGCTCTGTTTCTGTGACATCTACGCTCTCTGAGCCTGGGTCTTCAACTGGAAAATGTGAAGGTTGATGCCCTCCAGTCCTTTTGGAGTTAGAATTTTTCTGCTTGGTTTTCAGCTGGACTAAGCTGACTGAAAGATTCTTCAAGAATACACCCTGGCCTGAGGCTGAAGCCATTGCTCCACAGGTTGGCAATGGTAGGTGTGAGCTCTTTGTATCCTGTGTGCTGGATGGGATCCCATTGGGTCACTAGAAAGCTGAGGAACATCTGTGGGTATTTTGCTCACCCTTTTGTTTCCCCAGAGCTTGGTACATAGTGGGTCCTTAGTAAAATAACTTGTTGAATGAAGGCTAAATAATTTGAGGGGACTGAGATCCCTCCTATATGATGAAGGCTGAAATTGAGATCTTTTGTCCTGGCTTGTTTCCATTTCCTTCTGTAATTTATTTGGTGATCATTACGGCCATTCTGGAATGGGCTCTCTAGCCTCCCACCCTTCATTTCCTTAGGTGATGACCTTTATATGGGTGAGGTAGGCAGATCCAACTTCCCAGCACTAGTATTTGAAAACACCATTCTTTCCCCCATTGGATTATCTTGAAACAAGTTGATTCATAAATGTAAGGATTTATTTCTGGATGTTCAGTTCCATTCCATTGATCAGACTGTCTATCCCATGCTTGTATCACACCATCTTGATTACTGTAGGTTTGTACTAAATTTGGAGATTGGGAAGTGTGAGTCCTTCAACTTAGTTCTTTTTCAAGATTGTTTTGGCTATTCTGGGTCCCTTGGATTTCTTTATGAATTTTAAGATCAGCTTGTCAATTGCTGCAAAGTAGTTAGCTGGGGTTTTAATAGGAATTGCATTGAATCTGAAGCTCAATTTGTGGAGTATTTCCATCTTAGCAATATTAAGTCCTCAATCCATGGACAAGGGGTATCTTTCCATTTATTTAAGCCTTTAATTTCTTTTTATTTTTCCCTGACTACTAGACAACCAAGGTAGGTCTTTAATTTCTTTCAGCAACGTTTTATGGTTTTCACTGTATAAGTCTGAACAACAACAAAATGTTACACTTCATATTTTTTGAGCACTTACTTTTATCATTGTCTGATAAAAGGTTTAAAACTCATTCTGAAATAAATATTTTCTGTGTTGCTGAGATGTTAATATTTTGCCTGTAAGGAATATAATATTGGGTATATTAAGAACAATAGGAGTCCCATTTTTTAAATATATGTATATTTGTTTAGAAACAGGTAAAAATTCACAGGGCTTACAATAAAAAAGGAGATTTGGTATAAAAATCTCCCTCCCTCTTCTGTCCCAAGTTTTCAGTTTCTGTCTCTGGAAACAACTAGTGTTACCGTTTTCTTGTTTATTCTTTCTGTGATGTTCTGTGCATGTATAAGCAAATGGGAATAACTCTTGTTCTTTTTTATGTAAACTAAACTTCCTTTTCTTTCTGCTGTTTTTTTTTCCTACTTGTAATTTTGGAGAGTGTTCTGTATCTCCAGGAGTCCTCAAGACCACCCCCAGCTTTGATTATTTGCTAGGAGGACTCACAGAACTCAGCATATAGTTGTACCCACATTTATGAGGGTTTACAGCGAAAGGATACAAAGCAACATCAGCAAAGGGAAAGTGCACATGAGCCCAAGAGGAACCAGGCACAAACCTCTCCCAGTGGAGTCACATGGGACATATGTGAAATGTCTGTCAGGGAAACTCATTATAGTCTCTGCCCTGGGACTGTACTGGGGCCTGGTCATGTGGGTGCCTTCTCCCTAACACATACCAAAATTTCTAGCCTCCTAGAAGGGAAGCAAGTATTCAGGATAAAACCTTACTGTTTATTCAAACAATTTAGGCACCACAGACCATTCACATTAATTAGGGCATGGTGGAAACCCTCCTGAAATCTAGATTCCCAGATGCCAGCCAAAAGCAAACATTGCAGACAGGCATTTTAAAGATTAGCAATCTCAGGCCTGCTGTGTTAATTCTTTTCTGCAACTTCAATACCTAAAGAACTTCTTTTATTCTTTCTTATTCATGGTGGTATCACATCAATAGGATAAATTCCTTTATGTAGGACTTCTGAGTCAAAGATATAGGTATATGTATTTTCAATTTTTTTTTTTTTTTTTTTTTTTTTAAGACAGAGTCTCACTCTGTTGCCCGGGCTAGAGTGCTGTGGCATCAGCCTAGTTCACAACAACCTCGAACGCCTGGGCTCAGGATCCTCCTGCCTCAGCCTCCCAAGTAGCTGGGACTACAGGCACTTGCCACTGTGCCCAGCCAATTTTTTCTATTTTTAGTTGTTTGGCTAATTTCTATTTATAGGAGAGATGGGGTTTCACTCTTGCTCAGGCTGGTGCCGAACTCCTGAGCTCAAGTAATCCTCCCACCTCGGTCTCCCAGAGTGCTAGGGTTACAGGCTTGAGCCACTGCACCTGGCTGTATTTGCAATTTTAATAGTGGCATATTGCCCTCTAGAGCTATTACTGTTTATTTATGTGCTGGTTTATTTAAGTAATTGGATGGTAGAAGTCTTTAAGTGGTGGAAGAAAATGGGTCTGAGATTAAGATGAGGTTGACAGAGTACAGTGAGAAATGGATTTACTCATTGCATATATTCTTGGGGCATATGCATGAGAGTTTAGATGTTTATTCTCTAAAATCACCTTTATTCCTCCCTGCCAAAGGGCTAAAACTGCCAGAAGACCCCAGTTGTTTCATGGATACTGAAGCACCCCTTTGCCATCTCTTTCAGATGCTGTCTTCCTGATTTTATATAAAGAATTATACTACAGGCACATATATGCCAAAGTCAGTGTGAGTATTTAAATGTTGCTAGTGGTTTTTTAAACTCATGCCATTTTTGTCCCTTGATCCAAGAGTGATTGGAATGTTTTTGAACTTTTCTTTTAAGGAATGGCAGAGAGAGTAACTTAATCCAGAAAGCTGTTCCAAGCTAAAACTACGTAGCCTGTCTGTCTTTTTTGATTCTCTGTCCCCAGAGTTCTCTTTGATGGAGGGCACTCATCACCGTGAGCTGGGTGATAGGCTGCAATCCTAGAGGGTGTTTCCAGCACTTGCTGCTGCTTCTGCTTCTGCTTGGGATTCCCTTTTCCCTTAGTGCATTGTCCATGAGCCTCCTTTTCTCTGAAATGCACATGGCACTGTCACTGTTTCATAGGCACAGTGCTAGGCACTTGGCACACATATTCACATCTCTGATCCTCATAGCAGTATTACAAAGTTGGCAACTGAGGTGCAAAGAAGTTACTTGTTCTCAAATGTATGCAGCTAGTAAGTGGCAAAACTCCTTGAACCTAGGCCCATATTGTTGTAACACTGGTGCTCTACATGCTGTCTCAACTTTGAGCACTTGCTGGATTCTTTTTTTTTCCTGGTTTCTAAATTTTAGAGTGTCCCAAGTCTCTTAAAATACCATTTGTACTATTTATACTGATGACTTAAAAAATCTATCTTTAGCCCCAGTCTCTCCACTGAAGTCCAGACTTGTATATCCAACTGACGGTTCAACATCTCCATTTGGCTGTCTGGTAGTCATCTCACACTTAACATGTCCAAAACTTAACTCTTATTTTCCCTCTAAACCCATTCCTCCCATGTTGTTAATCATCTCAGTAAATGGTACTACCATTCACCTAGTTAATTGGACTGAAAATCTTGGTACCATTTTCACTTTTCTCTGACTTGACATCCAACTTTGCAGTAAATCCTGTTCAGCGTTATCTTCAACATGACTAGTTTTAAATCCCTCTGGGGAGGTTTTTCGTTGAATGTGCTTAATGTATTAAGTAACATACGTAATCGTATTTGATTGTGACTAGTCACAGCCTTCTTTTTTCTTTTTTTGGAGACAGTCCCATCTCTGTTGCCCAGGCTAGAGTGCCATGGTGTCAGCCTAGCTAACAGCAACCTTAAACTCCTGGGCTCAAGTGATCCTCCTGTCTCAGCCTTAGCTGGGACTATAGGTGCACACCACCCCGCCCAGCTAATTTTTTCTATTTTCAGTAGAGACGGGGTCTCGCTCTTGCTTAGGACTGATCTCGAACTCCTGGCCTCAGACAAACCTCCTGCCTTGTCCTCCCAGAGTGCTGGGATTACACGCATGAGCCACTGTGCCCAGCCTTTTTTTGTTGTTGTTGTTAAGAGACAGGGTATCAATATGTTGCCCAGACTGGACTTTGAACTCCTGGGCCCAAGCAATACTGCCTCCTTAGCCTCCCAAGTAGCTGGGACTGCAGGCATGCACCACTGTGCCTGGCTTAGTCGTAGTCTTGTTCACATTCTACAGAGAGTTTAATTACCTTGTCTGAATCCCATGGTTCATAAATGGTGGGGCTAAGATGCTAAGGCTATGTTTTTCCTACTCCATCACAAATACATTGTTCATTTTGTAGTTCCCCGTCTCAGAAACAGTCAGTGATTCTCAGGTGCCAGCAGCATAAAGACCAGATCAGGGGTCAGCAGCCTCTTCTGTGAAGGGCCAGGTAGCAAGTATTTTAGGCTTTGAGGGACATGATAGTCTCTGTCATACCTGTTTAGCTCTGCCTTTATAGCAGTCACAAACAATGAGTGGGCATGGCTGTGCTCTAGTAAAACTTATTTACAAAACAGGTGGTGGGGTAAATTTGCTGACCCCTTGGCCTGCATTCTTGTTTGGCACTGGAAGATGGGTTGCTACATTCTTGGCCCATTGTAGTCCAGTGTAGCCTGGTACAGCATCATCTCCTCTAAC
Organism: Lepilemur ruficaudatus; assembly: GCA_963574885.1. Taxonomy (NCBI): domain Eukaryota; kingdom Metazoa; phylum Chordata; class Mammalia; order Primates; family Lepilemuridae; genus Lepilemur; species Lepilemur ruficaudatus. Next base: position 13,347 of record CAUYRT010067113.1, on the reverse strand, counting down.
TCCTTAGCCTTCAAGTGCCATGATTTTATCTCTTTGCCTTTGTTAGTGTGGCTTTTCCTGAAATACTTGCCCTTGTCTCTACTTTGCCAGATCTGCATGCCTGCTCTCTGAGGTTTAAGGTCTATTGCTGTAAAACCTGACCGTGTTGCAGTGTTCAGTGCCCTTTTGAACTGCTGTAGGATTTGCCTTCCCTCTCACTGAGTGCTCTTCACATGCTAAGGGGAGGACAGACATCAATTCTATATTTGTTCTCAGCCATCATGGTAGACCCTGAATAAAACACTTAAATGTCTGTGTCCTGATGTCTCTGTTCTCTTTACAGGGAGGACCCTCCTTGGAGCAGAGGTTTGAATCCTATTACAACTACTGCAATCTCTTCAACTACATTCTTAGTGAGTCTGAGATTTGGCCAAGGGTTCTGGTTATAATGAGGGCCAGCATTGGCCTCCAGCTCTTTGTTGCAGGATTTTTTTTAAGAGACAGGGTCTCACTCTGTCGCTCGGGCTATTGGAGTGCAGTGGTTCAATCATAGCTCCTGTGCTCAAGTGATCGTTCCACCCCAGCCTCCCAAGTAGCTGGAACTGTAGGTGTACACCACTGTGCCCAGATAATTTTTTTTTTTTCTTTTGTGGAGATGGAGTCTCTTGCTTTGTCGCCCTCGCTAGAGTGGCCTCATCATAGTTAGTCTTTAACTCCTGGACTCAAGCAGTCCTTTTGTGTCACCCTGCTGAGTAGCTGGGATTAAAGGCAGGAGTCATCTCACCCAGCTTTAGCAGGATTTTAATGTGTAAGTGGAAGAGGGGAGATGTTGTGATTCATAGTCCTTTAAAGAAAAATTACAAAAGAACGTTCTGCAGCTTTACTGAATGGGCAAAGACATTGGTTTGAATCTGACTTTTTTGTGATCTCTCGCACAGATGCTGATGGTCCTGCTCCCCTTGAATTACCCAATCAGTGGCTCTGGGATATCATTGATGAATTCATCTACCAGGTATCTGGTCTGCTTCAGTCTAGTTTAATATAACTGGTCTGAGCAAGGAGCAGCTGCTACCATTGTTTATGTTGTTGAAAAGATGCATCGTATAAAAACTATGCATCATAGTGTAAAGTATCCTTTGACAGTGGACTCCCATTTGGATGGTTTTGTGAAGAGACAGTGAAGGCTAAACATGCTTCACGTAGGAATTTGGAAGTCAGATGAGTTGAGTTCCAGACTTTCACCAATTTCTTACTTCACCTTGAAAGGTGGTCTGGCAGGAAGAACACAGGCTTCACAGGCTTTGGAGCCAGGTGGAAGTGGATTCTAGTTTGGGGGCTGCCACTTAGTAGCTTTATAACAGTGATATGTTATTTAAGCTCCCCGAGCCTCACTTTCATGTACACAATGAAAACATTCTGTATCTTGATTATGCAGGTGGTTACTTGAGTATATGCTTGGTCAGAATGCACTAGAACATTTTTACCAAAAGGGAAGTATCACCTGTCTCAGGGTGCTATTGTTGAGGTTCCACCAAGAAATGTGCCAGATGAAAATAACATACAGCATCTAGCAGCTGCATAGCCTGGGGGTAAGAATTGAGGCTTAACTGTTCACTGGCCCTGAAAGTTGGGCAGTACTTTACCCCACTGTGCATTGGTTTTTTCATCTCTAAAGAGGGGTTGTTGGGGGCTGGGCGTGATGGCTCACTCCTAGCACTCAGGGAGGCAGAGGCAGGACGATTGCTTGAGGTCAGGAGTTTGAGACCAGCCTGAATAAGAGTGAGACCTCGTCTCTACTAAAAATAGAAAAAATGAGCTGGAAGTGGTGGCGGGAGGCTGAGGTAGGAGGATTGCTTGAGCCCAGGAATTGGAGGTAAGCTATGGTCACACCACAGCACTCTGGTTGGGGTGACAGAGTAGCAGTAACAACACATTCATATAGTATTTTGTATCAACACTAACCCCATGTGGCATCTATCTGGCCAGAAGGAATCACACCAGGCATTCAATGATCCTCACTGGACAGTCTTTGTTAGAAATAGAAAGCACCTTAAGCTTCTTAAGGAGAAAACAGAGCTAAGCGGAAGGAATTATGATTATCTTCAGAGGGATGAAGAAACTCAGCACAGATGATCCTCATTCACTTCCAGTGAGTCAGCAGGACTACCAACCACCTGAAAATACATCCAATCAGGCTGACGCAGGCAAAGAAGCCACAGAGGGCAAACAAGGCCAGTGCAGATTGTGGTCTTCACTGTAAAAGGCACTGAAGCTTAATCTTGAGCAGGAAGAGGTTTTCTGAAAGAGCCCCATAAAGGTTTTCTCCGCTCGCCCCATCATAACTTGTCAGCACTCTGTATTCACAAAGGTCCATGGAGCTCAAATAACGTTTTTATTAAGACATCAATTTACCCTGCAATAACTGGTGAGAGCTATACCCACAAAACATGGGGGAAAAGGGTTATATTTTCCCAAATCCTACATTTTAGGTTTTTTATTGTATATTTCTAAAGAATAAAAGAACTGGGCTAAAGAAAAGATGGAAAAGAATAATGATACTGATGATCATCATAATGAACAGGCACTATGCTAAGAACTTCACATGCAGTACCCCAGCGATCTTCGCAACATTTTTTTTTTTGAGACAGAGTCTCTCACTCTGTCACCCAGGCTGGAGTGCCATGGCGTCAGCCTAGCTCACAGCAGCCTCAAATTCCTGGGGTCAGGCGATCCTCCTGCCTCAGCCTCCTGAGTAGCTGGGACTACAGATGTGCACCGCCACACCTGGCTAATTTGTTTTTTCTCTTTTTAGTCACTTGGCTAATTTTTTTTTCTATTTTTAGTAGAAACGGGGGTCTCATTCTTGCTCAGGCTGGTCTCAAACTCCTAAGCTCAAGTGATCCTCATGTCTCAGACTTCTAATAGTGCTAGCTTTACAGATGTGAGTCACTGCACCGGCCTTTTTTTTTTAATTTTATTTTAAGAGGCAGGGTCTCGTTCTGTTGCCCAGCTGGTGTGCAGTGGTGCAGTCAGAGCTCACTGTTGCCTTGAATTCCTGGGCTTAAGCAATGCTCCCCCATCAGCCTCCTGAGTAACAGAGACTGCAGTGCAGGCATGTACCACTACGCCTGGCTAATTTCTTTTTTTTTTTTTTTTTATTGAGACAGAGTCTCACTCCGTTGCTGGGACTAGAGTGCGGTGGCGTCAGCCTAGCTCACACCAACCTCAAACTCCTGGGCTCAAACAATCCTCTTGCCTCAGCCTCCCGAGTAGCTGGAACTACAGGCTTGTGCCACCATGCACGGCTAATTTTTTTTTCTATATATTTTTTAGTTGTCCGGCTAATTTTCTTTCTATTTTTAGTAGGGATGGGGTCTCGCTCTTGCTCAGGCTGGTCTTGAACTCCTGAGCTCAAACGATCCACCCGCCTTGGCCTCCCAAAGTACTAGGATTACAGGCGTGAGCCACCGCTCCCAGCCTAGCTAATTTCTTTTCTTTTCTTTTTTTTTTTTTTTTCTGAGACAGAGTCTCACTCTGTTGCCCGGGCTGTAGAGTGCCGTGGCATCAGCCTAGCTCACAGCAACCTCAAACTCCTGGGCTCAAGCAATCCTTCTGCCTCAGCCTCCTGAGTAGCTGGGACTACAGGCATGCGCCACCATGCCTGGCTACATGCCTAGCTATTTTTTAAATTTTTTGTAGAAGTGGGGTCTCTCTGTTTCCCAGGCTGGTCTCAAACTCCCGGCTTCAAGTAGTCCTTCTGACTCAGCCTCCCAAACCACTGGAATTACAGGTATAAGCCACCATGCCAGGTTTCATATAAATTCTGTTAAATTTAATTTCTCTAAAGTTTTTCTTTTAACAAAGATCAGAGAAACTTGGATGAATACAGGACCTCACAGTTCTCAGTTTAAGAAGTGGCATGTAATTGTTAAAGAATTAAGCCTTATAACAATGATGGATACCAGATAATTGCATTTTGACATTAGAAGGAGTATTGTGAAAATTAAATCTATGTACATAGCCAAAGAAATCTAGGAGTTCTTTATTTTAGAGAAGATTGCCTTGTATAATTATTTTAGAGTTCTACAAAAGTTGTATAGAAATATATTTTTCTATATACATAAATAAAAGTTATACTTTGAAATGTTTAAGTCCTCCACTTTCCTGGCTTTACATTATATTCTCTTTGTAAAGATTAATTGGTCTGACTTTTAATGCATTTAAGAGACAAGGTGAAATGAAAGACTTATTGCTGGGAGATGTTTAATCAATAGTGATTTAATTTTACCTTCTTTTTTCTGAACTGACTTAGAAAACAGTTAAAGAAAAGCAATGACATTGCTGTGAGACTTTGCATTCAAAATAGCTATGGATTTTATGTTTTACAAGCAAATTATGAACTAATATTAAATTGCCACCTTGGTCCACATATTTAATAAAAAATAAACATAAGAAAAGAACATGAGTAAGTCATGAAATTGTTTTTATATATTTAATATTTTCTATAACAGCGTTGTCCTGTAGAACTTTGTGATAATGGAAATATTCCATGTCTGTGGTATACAATATGGTAATCAATACTACTCTACGACTGCTAATTACTGGCTATATCAAACAGTACAATTCTAGAAAATGGATTTCAGTTTCATAGCATGTTGGTTAACCTTTTTAAGGAAACATTTTATAAGTTTGTTGATGAAGTTCAAGATTTTAGTATATTAAGATATCGTGATACTATGTTTTTATAGCACATTATGCCACTCTTTAAATTTTGAAATAGTACATATATAATTTTAACCCTTAATATGCTATTCTTTTCATATTTGTACTAATGAATATTGCTTTCTTTATCCTTCTTATAATTGTACTCACTCATAATGCCCCATTCAGTGAAAATAGTTGGGAATTCAAATATGGTTTAAACAACTGTTTATCAAATCATTTAACCTTAAGTGTTAAACTTTATGTAAATATAAATTGTAACATAATATAACTTTTCATTGATAATGTAAGAATGCAATTATTTATTGTTTTCAAATTTTCATTATTGTTAATGAATGATCTTATGTATTATTCTCTCTATATTTTTGTCTGCACAAGCCTGATGTGAATATCAATGTTAGAAAAATAGAATTAACTGCATCTGACTTGCTGTTAGTAAATATTCATCTAGAAACTGAAAGTATTTCTTCCACAGCATACGAGTTTGCAAAAAGATATATTTTGATAAAGTATTTTGGAGGAGAGTTAGATCCCACATTCATAAATTAGCAACTTCCCTGTACTACTAACTTCCTACCATAAACATTTATTTTGAGCAGACTGAATTACTGAAACCAGCTGCTTAGAGTGATCAATTTCACCCATCTCTCCACTTTTCTTTGCTTTTATTAGCACAACTTTAAAATTTCATAATTTCTCTTTCACAGTAGAATAACAACATTGCTCTTTCTTTTAATGCCTTTCTGTAGAAGGCAGATATATATTAGGTAATACTGAGATTGGATCATCTGTTCTTATCTCTTTTATGTCCATTGCCTGCTCACCCTTGATAACATAAATATAATTATCATACACCTTAGTCAGTAATAGAAACAGATTAGCTTTTTACACCAACAATCTTTTCAGCTTTACAATGGCTTCTGCAAAGCTATAATTGACTATCTTTTTTTATGATCATATTAAATGTATTTTGGTTCAAGTTTTTCATAATATTCTCATAACTTTGCTACATGATATATTGTGAGAACTAGCTTTATATTAAATTCTCAGCACATGCTATACAATCCAGAACTTCTACACTCTAGAAATGCACTATAAAAACCCACAGCAAGTTACACAGTTTTCCATTGAGGGAATGGCAGAAATTCACGTATTGAAATGGTAGGCTGTATCATCATGGAAAAACTGCTTCACAACAGGAATTTAATTAGGTTCAAATATGGTAAATCGAGAAACCGAACGTTATTCCCTCTCTAATTGTCCAGCCACTTCCAGAAGGCTGGATTCCAGTTTGAGGAACATGTTAATTTATAGAGAGCTGTGATAGGAATTAGTTAATACTCAGGACTGCCTTCTATTTGAAACGTTGAAACTAGACAACTAGTTTTGATTGTCGGCTATGCTTAATGATGCTGTATTTGACCTAAGTTGTTCCGTTGATTATCAGTGCTTTGGCATATGGCTAATCAAGAGATATAAAATATTTTATTCAAAATACAGAATTTGGAAAAGAGTAATAATAGCATCAGAATAAAAAATTATCTTGATAAAAAGAGATAAAAATAATGAGTTAAAGACAAAAACCAGAAAACTTCAGTTAAGTCAAAAGATATAATATCTGAGCATTTGAAGAAAAAAATCCACATATGGTGAAATAAGAATATTTGTATAGAAAAGAGATAATAGAAAGAATACAAGGGTTTTAAACAAATACGTGACATTATTTTATGCTCTCCTTTTTCACACCCATAATCAGATGCATCAGCAAATCCTATTGTCTCTATCTTCAAAATATATTTTAATTTCAAGCCTTTTTATTAACTTATCACTGTCATCCTATTCTTAGCCAACGAATCCCTCTTCATGTTTTATAATTGTTTCTGAGCTGATTTTTTCCAATTTCCCATTTAATCCCTAATTCCTATTTTTATTCAAAAATCAAAATTATCCTTTTAAAAAACAGATGTTTTAGTGCATTTTCTGTAGCTATAACAGAATACTTTACACTGAGTAATTTACAAACAATTGAAGTTTATTTGTCCATGGTTCTGAAGACTGGGAAGTCCAAAGGCATGGTGCCTGTATCTTGCAAAGACTTACATATTGCATCATAGCATGGCAGAGTGGCAAGCAAGCATGTGAGACAAAGACAATAAGGGTAGCCAAACACGTGAACTCTATTTCAGCAAATTAGACTATATTATATCAATCATTGTTTCCTAGTGATCTATCTGTATAATAGCAGATTGGAACTATAATTTGGGTCATATTTTGTGTTTTACATTTGCAATATTGTTTTTCAATGTTCAATGAAATTTTACCTTTGAATCAGACTATATGTGTGTGACCGGCAGCTAGCAATGAATAGCTGAATCACTCTGACCCTGTGTGCCGAGATAACCCCGTAGGACGAAAGTAGACACATTGGTATTTCAGAGTCTACTTTGCTATTTTGACTGTACCAAACCCAGAAGTGGTCGAAAATATGTAATTCAAAGATTTTATAATCAGCATTATGTCCAAGAGGGTGAATATTGGCATGATATAATGAGTTCCTATATTAATAATTCATACATGGGCAGATGATCATGGGAAGCCTTGTGTCATATTCAGAATGAACTGATTTTAGGAGTTCAATGTGCAGAACCTAATATATCCAGAAGGGCACACTACTTTGGGATGTTTTGTTTTTACAATATTCTTAAATTGCATCCATATCATGATACTCAGTGGCAGCAGCATCTGTGGTGGCATAAGCAGAACAGATTCTAATTTGATGGCTTCAGTGTGCAAAAGGCATTTAAGCCTTGTAGAACTATTGGTTTTCTTGAAGCCTCATCCCTAATAATGAGAAGACCTTTTTAACCTAGTTTGGGACCCTAGAAGGAGCAGTCTACCAGAATACTGACAAGACTCAGGAGTCAGCCTGGAAGATTATGAAGCAATGTGTAAATGACAGATGTATGTTACTAAACTGTTAGAGCATATTGCTTGTCAACAATTCTCAAGGAGACCATGGACACTCTGTTAGGAAGAACTCATTGGAATATTGCTTGCAATGGGATCTGGTGTACTTAAATGATCAGTGGCTAGGTGTGCTGGAGAACTACCTCTATGAGAACATTATGGCCATTCTAAGCTATGACAAATTTTATCTTACAGTAACTGACTCACAGTCAATGTGCCACAAATTAAAATTAACATGTGTATGATATAGTTCAGTTAGGATGAGAAAAATTGAGGATCGTTGTTGAGTTCATGGGAGAAAATTGGGCTGTTATCCAACATAATACTGGGAACCCTGCCTTGGTAAAGTTTCTATTGGGTTGCTGCCTATGGTTAGATTTTTCACTAGATGAATCCCCATGTTTTTTGCACTAACATCTAGTGACCTACCCACCCATGAAAGATAGATGGTATGTAGGGAAATAAACTTTTTGCTAGGAAGTTTGAAGAAATGACCTGAAAGTCTTTGTTATTTTATTATGTGTACCTGGTTGTGCATTAAATAATAGCTTAGATAGTTCCACTTAGAATTACAAAAGGAAATACCTAAGGCATGTGTGCTAAAAATTATTACCAATGGTGAAACATGTATTTAAAGAATTGGGTAACTAATTGAGCAGTAATCATTCCCCCATCTTAAGGATCTGACTCTTTGACTAACTCCCTAAGTGACTAAATCAAGGAATGTATGCTCATCCAAGATAAATGAAGTTTCTTCTGAATTTGCTAAATACTAAGTACAGTTGTTCAATCATATTGTACCTGGTTCCAGAAATATTATGCTGTGTAAACTGTGATTGATGTGATAGATGTAATCCATAATAAAGGATATGCATCAGAAAATGGGAATTAGTTTCACACCCTTGAGGGTGCCATATGGTAAGGAAGGTATGAAAGCTGAGTAGAACTCAATCAGAAGACTTCTCTGGGCTGAATTACCCATACCGATTCAGTCCCTTCTTTGTGATCATATATGCTCCTATAAGAAATAATTGATCTCAGGAGTTCAAGAGCAGCCTGAGAAAGAGCAAGACCCTGTCTCTACTAAAATAGAAAGAAATTAATTGCCCAACTAAAAATATATTAAAAAAAATTATCTGGGCATGGTGGCGCATGCCTGTAGTACCAGCTGCTCCGGAGGCTGAGGCAGAAGCATTGCTTGAGACCAGGAATTTGAGGTTGCTGTGAGCTAGGCTGATGCCACGGCACTTTAACCCCAGGCAGAGTGAAACTCTGTCTCAAAAAGATTTAAAAAAAAAAAAAAGAAAGAAATAATTGAGAAAACTGGAATCCTTGTCTGATAGGAATGATACCTAACCTATGGACTTTATGTGTTATATTGTCAATTTGAACCTATAACTCTTTTGTTAGTAACTTCACCTTTGTCTTATTATAACCATTTTAGCAATGAGGAATATAAATTTTAGAAACAGTAATTATTTTAAAGTCCGCACATCTCTCAAACGTCAAGAATTTTATTTCATAATAATTTTGCCTTCAAGTACAAGTGTTTCCAACTTGAGGATCCAGAAGTTATATGGAGACTGATACGTAGTTACTATAAGGGAAAACAGTAATAAAAAACCACAAAAATATCACAATAATAGAATGCATGCCTTTACTAAATGAGAAATGGAATTAGGTACTGTTTCAGGCTTTAAAAAACTAAGCAAAAGGAAAGATTCAGATGGAGATGATGGTAATTGATTTTTATCCTTAGAGGGAATGTATGTTACATGAAATCCAAATATAGTTAGAATCAGGAATAAAATATATATTTATGTCTGTTGGTAAAATAATAGAATGTTTCTTTTTATCTGTCTCAGTTGTGACGAATTGACTGTTGAAGAAAATCCTTAAGTTACCTTTGGAAAATGGCAACATACCTCTTTGTCAAATGCCCACCAAGGTCCTCTATTGAGCTTACCAGTATGTCTCTATTAAACAATCACATACAATGAATGAAAAAGAATGTGATATTTATTTATCAACAAACGTATGCCAGGAATTTTAAACTATTGTCAAAGTTTGGTGATTTCTACCCTATCTCAAACTAAATCACCTGTAAAGAAAGCAGATTCACCTTGAAGAACGATTCTGGCAGATCAGAATCAGGCAGTGATTCTAGTTTGAGCTGCTGTTCTGTAGGTGGTATACAGAATGAAGCAAATCAACAAAACCCTGAGATCAGATATGTGGCTATTGATCTACCAAATGCTTTTAATCTCTATAGCCATTTAGAAGGACCAACACAAGTAGTTCGCTATGACCTGGTAGACAACACTATAGCTTCAATTTTGTACCCCAGCTCTATGTTAATTCTGGCATCTGCCATACACTAGTGTGCAAAAATCTTAATCTTCCTAATATCCTGCAGAATATCATACTCTTTCTCTACTTTCTTGACACTGGACATGATGAGAAAAGGAAAAAAGTAACTAGATTCTTTGGTAGCACACTGTATGCTAGAAGTTGAGAGAAAAACATGAAAAAGTTAAAGGACCCTCTCTTTTGGAAAAGTTTCTGTTGGTCCTGTGGGTAAGTAAGAGCTTGTTAAGATACTTCATCTAAGGTAAAGGACAATTGCTACACTTTGCGTGGTGTTCTATTAATATGGAAGCACAGCACTCAATGGGCCTCCTTGGATTTTGGAGGCCACATGCCATGTTTGAGTGTGCTACTCTGACACATGCACTGGGTAACCAGGAAGGCTATCAGGTTTGAGTAGGGCCTAGAGCAAGTGAAGCTCTGTAGTATGTCTGGAAGTTGCAGGCAGCTATTCTGCCCTTCGTATTATACTTTATAAAACATTTAAACAAACAATACTCAAAGGATTTGTGGCAAATAGGAAGTCCTCTAATGAGCTTTGGGAAGTCCCATCTGTAAATTCCAGTATAGGAAGTTTACACCCAGGATTTGGGAGTAAATTCTTGCTATTTTTTATAGATAGCTATTTTTTGAGAAATGGCACTCAGAATGATACTGGGAAATGGTAAAAAATGAAAATCTGATCACAGGGTATCAAGTGAACGTGTAATATGAGTTGTTCATTATGAACTGAGAATCATCTTGCTCACAAGCTTGTTATTTGACTGATATTGGGAGGAATAGCTAAGGTTACAAAAATACCTTTTTCATTAAAGACAGAAGGAGAAAGCCCAGAAAGATTTTTCGTGGTACTGTAGCATGTTGAATAACAGGTCTATTTAAATAAGGTAATGTGGGGGAAAGTGCTTATTGTGAGACATGCATATCATAAAATTCCTACCAGATGAATTTTAAATGGACTTCACTTTCTTACATTTCTAGCCTATAATTACTTTCTGACTTACATATTTGCCAAAATATGGATAGACTATGCCTTATCTTTGGATATTTCATTGTGTGCTTATAATGGATTGTTCATAATGTTGTATTATAAAATAGAATAAAATTAAGATGAGCACTCATAAAACCACTGCTCATCATTATATTGGATAATGATATATTATTTATTTCACATTAAATTTTCATTGCAAAACCCAATTACAGTGGTATTGCATGAATAGCAAGAGTAAAATATGTGTTAATATTTTCACTTTTCACTTTTTAAATACAGAAAGAAAAAGTCCATTGCTATATGGTTTAGAAGAATATGAAGTATGTGGCTTTGTGCTTTAAACACAAAGCACAAAGGGGCTTTGTGCTTTTGCCCCCCCCCCCCAAAATATAAGATTATGTTCATATGTAAGGTATAGGCTAAACATTTTTGAGGTAAAAGTAATTTTAGAAGGAATTTAGTTTATATCCTTTATTATATCAATGAAGAAACTAAAGCAAGCACATTAAGACTTCACCAGGTTCATACTGTTAATTTGAGCAGATTGAGTTCTAGTATATGTTACTGAACCTATTTTAATGAACTTTCACCAACCCATTAGACCTCCAAGTAAAAATTAATCTTTTTATTTTTCTTTGAATTTAATTTTTCTAAAAACTTTAAACAAATAATTTATATAAAAAGTCCTAAATATTGAACAGTTTTGGGAATGATAATTTTTATTTTTCCTTTTACATGTCTATTCAGTATTGTCAGTGAACCACAGTATAAAATGATTTTTGTCTTAATGCACAGTTTATTATTTAACAACAATAGGTATTTATGGAGTATCTATTAATAATTTGTCTATTTTATGCTCAGGACCAAATGAAATCATGGTCTTTTCAAGTACATGGAATCTACTTGCTGTGAACACATACAGTGATCCTCAAAAGAGGTAAATAACAATATGAATAATTTTGTTAATTCGTTATAATTTGGAAAAATGGAGAAGTTTAAAGACACAAACTTGCCCTTGGATGAGCTACAGAGTTTAGATAGATTGAAAGGTGAGAGATTTCTAGAAAGTATTAATAATCACTTTGTATAATATATAAACATATGGTTTCTCCCCAAATATTATGTATTTCTTATTAGAATCTATTCTTACATGGATATATTTATTTTAGATGTGAAAATAAGTAGAGGCTATCCTTTCAATACATAAATTTATGGTGCATATATTGCCATCAATAATTTATTTAATAATAGAGATTAGCCTGAGACACATTTTATACCACTTGCTTTATCCCAATTTTCCCTTCTTCCTCTGTCACATGATGCAGAATTTCTTATAACATTTATGTTTATGTTTACTAATCTTGTGAGAAAAAAGACTGTGATTAAACTTGCATGTTGGGACAGACATGATAATTAAATGATAATTAAATAGCTATGTTATGTGAACAAGTCACTTGAGTTCTTTAAGGCTAATTTCCTCATTTGTAAAAAATGAGATAAAGTGAAATGTTAAGTATTGTTGTGAATGTAAGCTTGTCTCCAAATATTGTGATTTCTTTTCTCTCCTGGCCTGCTCCATCGGAGGATTACTTGTGTCCATCATGTAGAACTCAGGATTCCTACATGAGGTTTGCTAGCTTTAATAGCCAGTGTGTGATGCTCCATTTCTCTTTCCCTTGTCTGAGATGTCCCGAGAAAGGCTTCCTGGTCAAGCTGCATCCTGGAGTGTGGATGACATACAGTAGATCTATAGCCAATCTAGTATTGACATGAGCATAAGCAAGAAATAAAACTTTACTTCTGTGACCAAAGATTTTAAGGACATTTTTATTGTAGCACAACTTATATATCAACTGATAGTGAACATTAGTTAGTAAGCGCACAGTGATGTCTACTATTCAAAGTATGTATCTTCATATAGAAAGTCTTATAAAGGAGAAATCCTTAAAACAAAGTAATTAAAACATAGTGATTGCTATGGTCTAAACATTTGTGCTCCTTAAAATTCAAAGGTTGATATGGGTTGAAACTTAATCTTCAAAGTGATGGTATTAAAAGGTGGGAACTTTAGGCCGGGCACGGTGGCTCATGCCTATAATCCTAGCACTCTGGGAGGCCGAGGCGGGCGGATTGCTCAAGGTCAGGAGTTCAAAACCAGCCTGAGCAAGAGCAAGACCCCATCTCTACTAATAATAGAAAGAAATTAATTGGCCAACTAAATATATATAGAAAAAATTAGCCGGGCATGGTGGCGCATGCCTGTAGTCCCAGCTACTTGGGAGGCTGAGGCAGAAGGATCCCTTCAGCCCAGGAGTTTGAGG
>CAUYRT010067112.1:0-30161 GCA_963574885.1 Lepilemur ruficaudatus | reverse complement strand
TGGTGGCGCATGCCTGTAGTCCCAGCTACTCGGGAGGCTGAGGCAGAAGGATCACTTGAGCCCAGGAGTTTGAGGTTGCTGTGAGCTAGGCTGACGCCATGGCACTCACTCTAGCCCGGGCAACAGAGTGAGACTCTGTCTCAAAAAAAAAAAAAAAAAGGTTAAGTGCTGACAGCTACCTGGGAATGGGCTTTGAAGGAGCTCCAACCCCATCTGTCAATCTTACATAGTAGCAGATTAATTTAGAATATGCATAGAAAGAAAAATCTGAAAGCAGAGATTAGTTTCGCAGCACTTACATAAATCTCAATGTGAGATAGTTGCCCAGATTTTGGGTAGTGGCACTGGAAATGGAGCGGAAACTTTTGGCCTTTTCTCCTCAAGAAGGAATTGGTAAATATGTTTACAAAGTAGTTATTTAATATAACATTTATTTATTTTTGATGAGCAAAGTTTACTGCATGTTTATTATAAAATACAGAAAAGCAGCTGGGCATGGTGGCATGTATCTGTAGTCCCAGTTGCTTGGGAGACTGAGGCAGGAGAATCACTTGAGCCCAGGAATTTGCATCTAGCCTGGGCAACATAGAGAGACCTGTCTTTTTAAACAGACAAACAAACTATATAAGCACACACACAAACAAATTCAGATTTTTAGGAACTACCTGTTAAAGAAGGAATATTTTTCCTAAATACTGTACTAATTATGAACCTGTAATTTCATATTGTATTTTTGTGAAAATACAGCCAAGCCATGAATTTTTCTTTTTCTTTTTCTTTTTTTACACAGAGTCTCATTGTGTTGCCCTGGCTATAGTGCCGTGGTGTTAGCTCACAGTAACCTCAAACTCCTGAGCTCAAGTGATCCTTCTGCCTCAGCCTCTCAAGTAGCTGGGACTATAGGCATGCGCCACCAGGCCTGGCTAATTTTCCTATATATATGTTTAGTTGTCCAGCTGATTTCTTTCTATGTTTTTAGTAGAGACAGGGTCTCGGTCTTGCTCGGGCTGGTCTTGAACTCCTGAGCTCAAACAATCCTCCCGTCTTGGCCTCCTAGAGTGCTAGATTACATTACAGGCATGAGCCACTGTGCCTGGCCAAGCCATGAATTTTTAAAAGCACTCTTATTAAAGTATGTTTAAAAAATTGGTGCCATAGTAATTTAAACTTTGCAGTTAATTGTACTCTTTTCCTTCCCTTTCAGGTGGATGCACGGAGCATACCAGTGTTAGCAAAATGGCAAAATTCATATAGCATTAAAGTTGTACTTCAAGAGCTAAGACGTCTAATGATGTCCAAAGAAAATATGAAGCTTCCACAGCCACCAGAAGGACAAACATACAACAATTAATTTTAGTGGATCTCAAACTTGTCTTAAATCAACAACCTTCTACTCATGTTAATGTCTTGATTAAGTATCACAATGCAAACTACCCACACATTAAGTAAAAGAATTCCACCTGGTAAACATAACCTGGACATTTGTATTAAATAAGAATATATTTAATATATGTACACCCATTATGTTTTCAGGTAACAGGAGGAAAAATGCACAATTTTTTTCTCTTGTTAAGACACTGTCATTTAAATATAAACCTGGAATACTCGAGATAGAATTCAGGTTTACAAGATTAAAGCGTGAAGAGAGGTGTCAGATGGCAGTGGAAGCGTGTGTGTTTCTGAAAAGTAAAAATCTCAAGAAGGAAAAACAGAAATGGCATGCATTATCCATCTTGCGTAGTGAAAGAGCTGCAGTTGAAATTGTTTAAAATAGCAGGTACAATGAATATTGTCACAAATTGTGTTAATTTTTGAAGCGGTGTGGGTGCTGACTACTAGTAGTATCAAAAATATGTTCAGGATTGTTTTGATACCTGTATTTATAATAAAAAATGTTGGGGGGGGTTGATGAGTTTCTGTTAAAGCTGTTCCTGTGTGTTACATGTAACAGACATGGTAAATATTTGTTTACAGTCTTTGTTTAACAAACCACGCATTTAAGTTTAAGTGAAGTCAAAAAGGAAATAGGTGTATGGATATGTGATTTTGAGATTAAAGTTAGTCTTAAAATGTAAATAAAATGTGGAACGTGTGTCCTCGGACTGTGCCATTTCTATTATATTGATGTAATATATGTACAGTACCTTACTAAGGCAGCAAAAATTGAAATTATTATAGCTTTTCGTCTGTCACATCTTTTATTGTTTTCCTGTTTTGTATACTTCTTGTGGATTGGGACTTGCAGAGTATTTCAGAGAACCAATTACCTAATTAGTTTAATTTCTTTGGACGAGGAGGAATCTAGGTGTTATATTTTGAATTTGATTTCACTAGAAATATTATTAAAAAGATCTTTGAATTCTAGCACTAGATTCTTATAGAATTATAGATTGCAAATTATTCAAATATACATTTCATTTTTTCTTCATAACATTTTTTCTTTATTTTTCTGTGAAGCTTTTGGTTAATAGATTGAACTAATGGAGACATTTCCTCCTCCAATTAATGCTTTTCATACTAATGAGGATTAATTTCATTTATTCCATGTATCCTCCACTCTAACAAGTAAGTAACTATGAAGTTGAAAATTCATTTATGTTCTGTTTTTACCAAAGGGACATGCGGTTTTGGGTCGCTGGTTTTCACTTCAAAGCACTGGGTATATTGCTTTGCTGGAAATGCCATTTTGTTAGGAATTCATTGAAGAATATAGAAAGGTGGTCAGATAAATTCTCCTTTTATTTTGGCAGATTTAATATTTTGTCCATAATTCACCCAGCAAACCAAAGCCATGATTGTCAAAATATCAAATTAGATGTTCAAACTTTGCTTATAAAGTGAAAAAATAATCAAATCAACCTTGGACATACATGAAAATAGTTACTTTTGTAGTGTAACAATGAATTTCTTAAACATACCCTGATGTTTTCATCAAGCTCATTCAAAGGTAGAGTTTGGAGCTACCTTTTCTTGGTCAAAAGTACATTAAAGTCAGTGACAGTTTATCTAAATGTATTAATTTCAGCATGGTTACTCAGTTATCAAAGATGTTTAAAATGATTTAAAATGACACATAGAGAATATACACATACAAATTAATGCTTGTGTAATTTATTAAAATACATTTGAAATGAACTATTACCTGGAAATATAGTCTTAAAAGTTTTAAATGGTTAAAGGAGATTAAGTTGAATTATACTGACTATATAAAGAGTCTGATGGTAACTGATGGTCTGCATCAATCTCTCTAATAACTTGTTTTCTGCGTTGAAAACGTGTCTTGTCATACATGGAAGCTAGTGTGAAACTATTCGAATGCTGTTCACAGGCTGAACATCTGGGTACCTTGATCTCTTGTCATCTTTCCCCATGTTCACCACTGAGAAAGGATCCCCCCCCTCCCAGTACATGTTGTCAGAATCAGCCTTGTAATGCTTATTTCTCTTCTTTTGTTTTTGGGCTTATCGATCTCTGCAGAAATCTGCATGCCAATTAACCAATTTCCAAAGCAGAATCCATTTTGCATGTCACAATCAAAATGTGCAAGGCAATCTAAGGGGCCCTGGATGATTATAAGAGGAGTTAATATAGAGCCACTCTTAATTATAGTAACATTTCTAAGATAGCAGTTTTGAAGCAATTTTTCCTTTGTTTTGTAAAGTGGCTAAGGTTGTAGAAGTGTATGGTATTATTTTTAAATGACCTGTAAAATTGCCTTAGAAATTTGTTTAAAAGGCTAGCAAGTAAGAGACCCTTGAGGATGATCATATATTAATAAAGATTATAAAAACAAAATTTTTGTCCTGTTAGGTCAGTGTTATGCTTTAATAGTTTTAACTACTCAATAACTAATTTTCAGAATTGATAATTTAAAAAATGGTTTTGGTAGCATTTTAAAGTAATGGAATTTGTTATGGGTTACGTGTAACTTTACAGGATTTCAGACACTTGGAAGGATAGTCAATGGTATTTAAGTCTTTTGGATATAAAAATAGAGAAAATTTATAATTTTTATTATCCTTTTAAAAGACTTGTTCACATTTAAAATTTGAGTAAGTGCACAGTGAATTCGTTGGACTCATGGGTTTAGTCTGGATTACTTAATACCAATACATTGATTTTAGTGTTAATTCCCATTAAATATATATATATATATAATTGGTAAATACATGTGAAATGTTGTTTTGAAAATTTAGAGGAGATAGCTGGACAATATTAAAGTCTTTTCCTTAAGAGGTTTGTTACGTATGGCTTTGCATGGCTCTGGTAGGTGCATCGGGAAGACAGCATTAAACTCTAGACTTTGGTCAGAACCATGTCCCTTTTTTTAACGAGCACATGACCGTGTTCTAGTGTGTGTTTTAAAGAATATAAGTACTAATGATGAAGTCTAGTATCATGCATAATAAGATTGCAGGAGGTACTTAAGGAATTTTTTTTCCAGGTTTTCCTTTGATAAGTATACTTTCAGGCATATATATGTATAAAGCCATGGTATCGTTTATTGCTGGGAAGGATCTAAAGGTACTGATTTTACTTTTTGGATAAGTATCAGTATAATTTTCCAGTACCAGTTTGACTGGCTTTTGATTATTTTCACAAAAAATTCTAACTCCTCAAGGATTAAGTGTATATATTTTGTATATAAGATAGAAACATCATAAAAAGGAATAGATGCAGTATATTATAAGATTGATAGGGAACATTAGCAGTTCCCAGCCAATAACTATGTTTACTAAAAAACAATAAATGCATGGGAATAGAATATCTTTTATGCTAAAATCAATATTCCTTATAGAAGTTGCTAAATAATAGATGGAAATCCTACCATAGTTCATACTGAAAATATATGTGGAGTGTTGAAAATAAAGATACACATTAAGTATTTTCTGAAGAAAAAATTAATGGAAGTATTTGGTGATAAAACACAGAAAATAAGTGACAAATCAAAACCACCATTTTCTGAAATAAAGGAGTTTTGCAAACTCACAGAGTGAGTTACATGATTTAAAACAATCATTGGATATGAAGAGGTTGCCATGGTATTTATATCCTTAGAAGGATGTTCTCATTTTAAAAAATTCTTAAGGGTCTGTCTGCTCCATCTGATTTTTACAAGTAGTCTATAAGACCAACTCAAGAGTTTTTGTACAAGTTTATTTATGAAATCAATGATAAAATCCAGATCTCATTTTCTTAACTTGGAAAGATTCCAGGAATCATCCTTTCTCGAGTGAATAAGTGACCAAATACCATTAGGGGTTATGCAGTGATCTGTTTGCTGCCAAATGTAGACTTACTATGTGAATTCTTTTATCTTGTCCTTGCTCAGTAGTGAGTAGCTACTTCATCTAGAAATTTTGTCCTTGCTCAGTAGTGAGTAGCTACTTCATCTAGAAATTTCTTCATCTAGAAAGCCAAAAGATTATATAAAAGCAAAGTTTTAATATTCTGCCTCCAAAGGAGGACTAGTAGTTGTCACTAAGAAACCAATATTAATAAGAAACCTGTGATCAGTAAAAACAAATCATTGACCTTACTGGTAGTAAAAACTTTCAGTTGCTTGTTCAGCACAGTAGTTGAGTGATTTAAAAAAAACTCAAAGATTACAAGGGAGCACTCTTAACAATTGAGTCCATATTCTTCCTCTTAGTAGTTTTTTTTTTAAAACAGGGCTTTAACAGTAGATTACAAAGTAATCTTGAAAATTCACATTATAATGTGAAATGAGATTTTAAAAGGACATCCTCATTAAAATGTAGTAAAATTAGTTATAATACTGAATGTCCTTTTTTTTTGGTTTAAGGACTTTCATCCGTTTTTAAGTAATAAACAGGATACTTGTAAATGCTTTATTACCCAGGGAAGCGATTTTATAGCCCTTGAAATTTAGTGGCTCTTAATTTGAAGAAAAAAAGATGTTCTTCACAGTTGATAATTGAGAAAGAGAAATGTATTGTTTTATTTCTTCTCAAGCCACTCTGGCCAAATAAACAACGACAGTCAAATAGATGACAGCCATTATCATAGATTATCTTTCTATTGTAATTTTTAAAATCTGGGTAATTGTAATGATTAAAGTGGGTGATAAACTTCAATTATTCTGACACTCAAGTGAAGATAATTGGGTTCACAAGAAAAGTAAAATATCTAATTGCTTGGGTTTCTTAATCTTGAGTAATGAATGGACCCCTATGAGAAGAAAATTCTTGTGGACTAATACTGCTGTGAATTATTTTTGTTAAATTAATGTTTAATGCATGCATTGTGTAAACTTAGACTCTTAGCTCTTTTAAAAGTACACTCAACTGCACAGTACTTAAAATTTAAAATAATTTAATATTGAGGATGTTTCATTGAATTAATTTCTGCCTGAAATGTAAATAATTGGTGTCATCTCTTGTTTTTTTTCTTTGTTTTTATAATTTGCCATGTCTGTACTACTGTGTGCTACTGGACCTCTCAAATTTTCTTACCCTTTTTCTTGCCAAACTATTAAAACATCCTTGTTAGGTTATTTGACCTTCACTTGGTATAAATATACTGGTGCATTAAGCCCACCTCTTTTTAAGTCAGAGACAGTTCTTACAGAGGATTAAAACTCCTGAGACTTTTTATTCTCCTTGGAGACTGCAGTTACAGTAATACTTTGTTCTGGCTGTGGTCCTCTATAGGAGTAAAAAATTACCTATCATTGGTGATGGTGCCATGTTAATAACATTTTAAGGTAGGTTGACACAGTTTAATCAATGATATCTTAAAGCTAAGTGGTGTGATTTCCTCACACACTATAGTGACACATTTGTTGGTCTAGAAGATGAACTGCAGTTAAAAGTGCCCCTCCCAGGCCTGTGACTCCCACACCATTGTTCCCTCTTGAACTCCTCTTACCTGTCCTCTCTTTGCCCCTTGCCCGCCCCTCCCTTTCTAACAGCATGATCACCTTGTGACCAATTCTGTTCCCATTTAGTTAGTTCTTCCTTTAAACTTAGCGCTTTCAATCTTTTTTTCTCTATCATCCTCTTCCTTTGACGTGGACACTAACCATGAATTTGAAGGCTGCTCTTGAAAGATTATCTCCCCGAGTGAGCCCTTTCTATGCAGAAGTCTAACTCTAGTCCTGTTACTCTGACTGGCCCTTTGTTTACCACTTCTGCTAGTGTTTATTCCTGTTCCCTCTTTCAGCTTGGGTCCTCTTCTAACTTCATTACCACTCTGATCTGCAGATCGTTTCCTCAGTGTATCACTGTTCTACTCGGTTTACCTGAGTTGAAGTTTCTGGCTGTATTTGCATCTGGGAGTTGATGTCCAAGCAGCCAACTATGGTAGTAGTGGCCATCACAATGATAAAGTAAAATTATTTGTAAATGTATTTTGAAAAATTTAATTATATGCATTGAGTTTTTAAAAACAAATATCTCCAAAGTATTTTTTGAAACTAAAAATGAGCCAATATTAGATATTTGAGATTTTTTTCTTGAGTTCTTTTTTTATTACTGTAGTAAAATACCTACGTAAAATTTTAACTTTTAGGATGATTTGTATGTTTTCTTCTAATAGCTTTAGTTTTACCTCTCATTTTAAAGTATTTGATCTAGTTTAAGATAATTATTCTATATGGTGTGATGTAGGGGCCAACTTTCTTTTGCATGTGGATAGCCACTTGTCCCAGAGAACCATTTGTCAAAAAGATTATTCTGTACTTATCGAATGGTCTTGACATCTTTGTCAGAGATCTTGTATGTATGTGATTATTTCTGAAGTCAATGTCTATCCTTAATGCCAGTACCACTGTTTTGATTACCTTTTAGTAGGTTTTGAAATTTTATCCATTTTGTCATAGTCCATGTGATTTTTAGAATCAGCTTTCCCACTTAAAAAAAAACAAAACAGGTGGTCGAATTTTGATGGGGACTGCCTTGCATTGTGGATCACTTTAGGGAGTATTGCCATCTTAATAGTTTTCCAATCCATGCATATGTGATGATGCTCCATTTGTTTACATCTTTATAGTTATTTTCAGCAAAGTTTTGTAAAATTCAAGCCTTTCACCTCCTTAAGTATTTGTAAGTATTCTTTTTGATGCTACCAGTTGAGATTTTTTTTGGGGGGGGGGACTACAGTAATTTTATTGTAACAGAAACCAGGCTGCAGTAAGTCTACATGATTAGAGCAAATGGTAGTTATCTTTTCAAAGGGTAAAGCCTGAGCCCAGCTGGTAGCACACAAAGCCCTGAATATCCTCTTGGTACTACCCTGCACTCATGATGTGAGATGAGTGACTACAGAGCCACACTTAAGGGAGAAGGTCCACCCGGGCAGAGGCAGCACCCGGACAGGAGTCAATTACACAATCACTGAAGAGGATGCCGAGATCAAGTGCAGTTACCTACTCTCCACTATTCTTTGCCCAGAAAGGCGAGGGTATGATATGATATGAGCAGAAAATTATGTTCTTCATTCTTAAATGAATCTGACAGGATGGGGTTGTCAGTCAATCAAGCAGTAGAATGGGATAAAAATCTAGGCTGGTTGAAAATCTTTGTGCCTAAGGAAAAGAACAGCAGTGATAAGGGAGAAGAATGGGCCTTCTCTTTTTCTCAAATAAGAAATAGCATCTTTTATCTTCCTTGATGCAGTGGCAGCAGACTCATTGGCAAAGCACAATTTCTGCGCAATATGGCTTATTGACAAGGTTGCTCCGTTACAGGAGGACAAACATGAAGCTGACTGTCAACAACAGAACTAGGTCTTCTCTCAAAGCTACCAATATGTGCTCTTTCTCACGAGGAACTCCTGACACCATAAGATACTTCAGTTAAAGCTTCTGAAATAGTGCAATGGCATGACTGACAGATTTTTTTGGTGCTATGACTTTCTTGCATGTGTAAACTCTTTCAGAAAAGTTGGAGATAAAAGGATGAGGGAGAGTTTGGTTTAGAGCCACAAAGTTCCAGACGCCAGCCATGGATGACTCTGCCCTATGTCACTGCATGTTCTTTTCTGACAAACACATTCAATCACCAAGTATTATGCACTGTGGTTGAAAGAGATGATCCACATGCCCCCATCTACCCACTCATGCTCCGTGTGAAGCTCACAACAGCAGAGGCTGAAGACAGAAAGGTGGTCTCTGTTCCTTCACACCAGGGAAATTACTTGGTGACCTGGTGGATGGCATGGGCAAGGTAGCCCACGTTGCTGGAGGTAACCCCTGCCACAGACATGCGGCCATCCTTTGTCATGTAGATGGAGAACTCCTTGGTCAGCTGCTCCACCTGTTCAGGCTTTAGCCCCGTGAAACAAAACATGCCAATCTGGTGAGTGATGTGTTGCCAGTTGGAGGAGCCCTCCTTCTTGAGGTTAGAAACCAACTGAGTTCGCATGCCAATGATGCTGTCGGCCATGCCTTTCACTTCTTGCAACCATTGTTTTTGCAAATGCGGGGTGGTCAGAATGGTAGAGGCAATTCGGGCCCCATTGAGGTTGGAATACATGCGATGGCGGATTAAGATCTTCAACTGTGACTCTACCCTTTTGGCTTCATCCGCGTCTTTGCAGGTCAAAGACGAAGGCTTTGTGTGAAGGCTCCCACATGCTCACCATATAAGCCCATGTTCTTGGCATATGATTGGCAGAGACAAACATTAATGCCCTGTTCAATGAAGTGGCGCACAGCCCAGGCATCCTTGTTACCGTCACCGCTGGCAAAGCCTCGGTAGGCCATGTCAAAGAATGCGAAGAGATTCTTTTTCTTCACCACTGCTGCTATTTCCTTCCACTGCTCTGATCAAGGATCCACTCCTGTGGGATTATGGGCACAGGCATGGAGAAGAAGAACACTTTGCTCTGGTATTTTTGAAATGTCCTCCACAGCGCCCTCGAAGTCAAAGCCGCAAGTCTTGGGGTCATAGTATTGATAACCTTGTAGCTGCATGCCAGCATCCCTGAAGATGGGTATGTGATTTCCCCAGGATGATTTAGGCAGAAAGATATTTCGCCTAAACTTAAAAAATCTTTGCAGAAAACTGGCTCCAATCCTTAAGGCCCCAGTTCCAGAAATGGTCTGCATGGTGACATACCGGCCACTTCTCAACACTTCGCTGTTCTCACCCAGGGATAGTTCTGCAGATGCCTTGCAAAATTCAGCGAGTCCCCCAGTGGGCAGGTATTCCTTATCCAGATTTTTTGCAACAATCTGGGCCTTTGCCTTGTGGACACTAGGGACACTAGGCTTTCTGTTATCATCCGGATAGGCACCAACTCCCAGATTCATCTTTTTGCTCTTGGTGTCTCTCTTAAAGGCTTCGGTGACTCCCAGGATGGGATCTGGGGATCTGGGGGATCTCCACATGGGCCCACAAGGAGCTGGCTTGGGCAGAGGCTGGGCAGCAAGGCCTGGGTGGAAGGCGTTGGCAATCCCTGAGCAGATGCCGCCAGAGTGCAGCAGGGCCATGGTGGGCGACAAGAGGGCAGTGGATGGCTGCGGGACGGAGCGGAGCCCAGTTGAGATTTTTAAAGATTGTTATAAATACCACTTTTTGAAAACAATGTATTTGGCAACAAAGAAATGTTATAATCATTTATTTAGATTAAAAATATTGAAATCTTTACTGCCAAAAAAGAGATCATTTTTTATGAAACACTTTATTGAGTTCTGCTTACCAAACATGTTGGCATGCATGTTGTCAGACCCTCCGTATGTTGTCTTCATCTGGCACCTCAGCCGAGTCTAACTGCCCATTAGCAATAATGTTCTAAGTTGACCCGCATAGTAATACTGATACACGAAGAGCAGTCAAGAGGAATCTTTGGCAAATCCTGAGGCAAACACCATTTGCCCGGTGCCCTGTGACTTTGGGCAGTTAGTCCCCGTAACCCTCAGTTTCTTCTGTAAAGGCCATGCTCACCTCGGAGTTGTACTTCAATGAGAGAAGATGAGTGAGTTTAATCACAGAGTGTGATGCAAAGCAATTGATCAATAAATGCTAACATTTCTTAATGTTATTAAGCTAAACATTAAGAATGTTTAGCCTATGTTAAAATATGCATTTGCGTCAAGCCTGTACTTCTGTGTAAAGGGTGGGTTGATTTTTTTAAGCGGTTATATGGGACTTCATTAAGCCTCCAGTGCGTTCTGAAGTTAATTTTTGCTCAGGGTTGAAGGTGAACAGATAGGCTGAGGACTTTCACGAGTCTTGATACTCTCTGCCCAGAGGGTGCCTCCCATGGCACACCTTGGCACAGTGGGCCTGGTGGGTCCCTTTCAGGATGAGCACAGTTGGCTTTGGGACCAGCAACAGGTCTTCATGATGAAGTCCATTGGAAAGAGGTAACTGGTAATGAGAAACAAAGTTTGCAAAGCTTGGGTTGAAAAGCCTGTGGTATTTTTAACCACATTCTAATTGAAAACTTGATTATCTGACTTTATATATGCAACCTATGTAAATGTATGTGCTAAGAAATATGAAAGGAAGTAGGAAAGGGAGGTTATATTTTAAGCTTGCTGTTTCTGCTAATCACTTTTTTTTTAAACCAACTTAGTGATTTTTTTTTTTTTTTTTTTTTTTTGAGACAGAGTCTCACTTTGTTGCCCAGGCTGGAGTGCTGTGGCGTCAGCTTAGCTTACAGCAACCTCAAAGTCCTGGGCTCAAGCGATCCTTCTGCCTCAGCCTCCCGAGTAGCTGGGACTACAGGCATGTGCCACCATGCCCAGCTAATTTTTTTCTATATTTTTAGTTGTCCAATTAATTTCTTTCTATTTGTAGTAGAGACGGGGTCTCGCTCTTGCTCAGGCTGATTTCGAACTCCTGACCTTGAGCGATCCACACGCCTCAGCCTCCCAGAGTGCTAGGATTACAGGTGTGAACCACCGTGCCCCGCCCAACTTAGTGATTTTTATTAATGGGTGACAACTTTATACTCCTAGAGGTCACTAGACCATGTATATTAGGGACGCAGCATTGTAGGAAAGCGGACAGCAGGAGTGAACAGAGCAGACATAAGGAAACGCCTGTCTTCACACTGTGCCCATTTCCACTGTGTGTCCACAGAAGCATGAGTTCAACTGGGAATCTTTTAATGGCAATAAAGTTACAATCACCCGTCTACATAGACTAACATCTTAACTCCAAATATTTGATCTGCAATGTCTATGTGAGCAGCGACTCAGCGTGTAATTATCAAAACGTATTTTTCCTGTTAGGAATCAGCAACTTAGTTTCTGTGTTTATTTTTTCTTTTGAAGTAAGAACTATTTCTTCTTTGATAACTGGCTCATTTTTATTGTTTATCAAAAACTAAAGGGTGGGGAGGAAAGTGTGATGGATTAAAAAAAATTTTTTAAGTAAAGATAAAATTCATTTTCACAAATTTACAAGTGTTGTTGCTGGTGCAGGATTTATTCTATGAAGCGATTAGACTGGGACTGAAATGCAAGTTCCCTTTCCCATCCGAGGAATCAGCATTATTTCAGAAATACGGGGTTTTGTGTATTTTCTACAATCAAGCGACTGTCTGTTTCAACCAAATGATTTTGATTTGGAAGTTAGAAGTAAACACAAACTATGTTGTGCACGAAGCCCAAGGCAGGTCCTTTCATTCTAGCCCATTTTTGCAACAGGGAGAAAGAGTTTCTCTCTACAGAGCCGCTAAAGAGAGGCAGGAAGTTAGTGAGAGCTGGGGTTGTACCAAGTGGACGGGGCACGCATAGCGCAGGGTTCACAGCAGGTCCACGCGGCGGTAATACAGGAGGCAGGCCGTGCGTTCCGCAGGGGGTTTCACCACCTGGTGCTGGTTAATCGCCTTGACTGTCTGGTCATCGATGCGCAGCCAGCCGTCCAGACCGATCTGGAAGAACGTCTGTAGTGTAATGGCCGCCTGTTGCGCTGCTGCCGTGATGGTAGATTACTGCAAATAGCAGATAGGTTCTGTGGCATTTAAAATTCTTATTTTTAACCCCCGGAGAAGGAAGTTCTTTGCTAATTTCCAAGTCCACAGGATATTCGATGTTTTTGATAAGCTTCTGACATCCACCAGTCTTCTCATAAACCGTTTCAGGTGTAGCAGGAGAACAGGAGGGAGTTTTTCCAGAGTCACTCTTCGACTTATCTCAACCTCCTGTTTGGTTTTTGTGGTGTAACCTCGGACAGATTCTCTTGCCACCAGGCTTTCCAATGCATCCTGGACTGCACGTATCTTGTCAGACTGGATATCCAACTGCAACGTGAAAATGGTTGCAAAGTGGCAGATTCTTTTGAACTCTGCTGGTAAACCACACACCTGATGTGTCCACCAAAAATGCCGGTGATTGGAGTCTGAACCAAATCCGCCTGGCGGGGGATGGAGGTCTTGTTTCTGGGGCCCACTTGCTCCCGCTCGTCCTCGCTCCCCTCACCCGGCTCCTCCTGCTAATACTCGTCCAGCAGGTGGCTCCTGGGCCCATTGGAGATGGAAAGTTTTTCGTTATTTGGTGAGAGAAGCTTCTTCAGGTTCAGCGTTTCCTCATGCAGCCCGTTTAGAAGGAAGCCTAAGTACTCCTCAGCGTCCTCCTGCCGGCCCTTTTCAGATAGGCTTGACTTGTTAAGTCAGGAGTCTGTAGATATATGTAGGTTCAAAGGCAGCTCCAGGGTAGATATCCCTCACGATTTTATCCCCAAGAGCTTGCTGGGGTTTTGGAGGTACTGGCATATTAGTAAACTCATTCTTTAGCCGACCAAACTATCTATCATGGGTGTTGACGTACAAGGCCTTTGCACTTTTGAATACAGAGGAATGAACTTCATCAGGTGATACATCGGAGGGCATGCAACCAATGCCTGCAGGAGGCACCAGTAGCACCAGTTTCCTTTATTGATCAGCCCACGGGGTTGCAATGACACTGGTTTATGTATTAAGGTTACATTCTCCAGTACCTCTGCAATCTTTATGGCTACAGGATCCTCTGAAACTGAAACAAGCCCTTCTCTTACTTCAACCTGCTTTTCAGAGACCAGGGGAGATGTGGAAGGAGGGGAATACTTGGTTTCCACATACGCCACGAGTGAAGAGGAAGGAAGCTTAGAATCGTGGAAGAGACTGGCCTAGGACTTGGGCTGGCTGATGGGAAGGGCGCCCGAGGCAGAGCCGGCGCCCTCAGCAGGAGGTGAAGCGCTCTCGGGTTTAGGGGGGTCCAAGTCTATGCTTTCCGTGGTATGCAGCTCCACCCCGTTGGCTGTACCCTCACCGGAGGATTCGAGTATTTGTCCATTAGCAACTCCAAGGTTTTCAGTGGTATCAGTACCGACACAGGGCTGAGCCCCAGCTGTCTAGCAGCCTCTGCAGAGAAGCAGCACTGATCAAAATAAGTCCCGTGGACCCCCTCAGGCTGCTCTGCAGTCCTGGTGTTGCTACTGAGTGCTCCAGGGAAAGGACCGTCAGGGACATTGTCACTGATGGAGTCTGTGGAGTTCTGAGGGCTGTTACAAGTCCTGGGCATAACCGATGGAGGCATGTCACCCATAAATTCTGCATCCTCTGCGCTGACGCTGTTCGGGACTGCCGAATTGGCATGGCCGTTGACCAGGGCTTCTGGGGAAATACTATCTTCGCCACCATCTTTCAAGTAACTGTAATATCCAGGTGGCCGCTTTTTCTTCTTTTTATGCCCCCTTTGTCCAAGACCACCTGAGACACCATCGCTTTCCAAAACTTCCACCTCCACATTAGAACTGCTGTCCACAGCCAGGGCAGAGCCTGGGTACCGGCAGTCCATGGAGCTGTAGCTGGCTTCCTTATCTAGGCCATCAGGGCTCGTTTGGGAAGTTGTACAACCGAGAATAAATTCAAGGGCCTGAGGGTTCAATGTGCTTGAAATACTGTAGCTGGGGTTTCTCTGCAATGTGTCATTGGGTTCAGTTACTCCATTAACACCAAATTCGATCCTCTGGTATTCCTGTCCTTCAGAGAGTTTATCCGCAGCCTGTGTGCCACACAGCACTGTTCCACTGTACGGAGGAAGCTCAACT
Organism: Lepilemur ruficaudatus; assembly: GCA_963574885.1. Taxonomy (NCBI): domain Eukaryota; kingdom Metazoa; phylum Chordata; class Mammalia; order Primates; family Lepilemuridae; genus Lepilemur; species Lepilemur ruficaudatus. The sequence goes on along the minus strand of CAUYRT010067112.1, from coordinate 15,156 downwards.
GAAGATCGAGGAGTCACAAAGACCTGATTAAATTCATCAGGGCTAAAATCTCCAAAAATATACTGCGGGTTGTGGAGAGCCATGGTGGTCTTTTTCAATGAGATGGCGCTCCCCCGGCTCCTCACGCTGCTTCCCCCGCCGCCACCGCCATCTTCTTGCTCGCACATACACCTAGTCACTTGTGAATATAATCACAGTGAGGTCTTAGCTGTGGAACAAAAAAAAATATATATGTGTGTGTATATATATATATATATATAGTACCTACTTTTAATAAGCATCAGTGGGTTGTGCTTCTAGGCAAATCTCAAAAGTGCTTTTTCTAGTTCATCCTTGCCTTCTGGGAGTTGTGAGTAACCTAATTCTTGAACAGGTTATGTCTTCAGTAAATATTTATTGCATTGGTCTTTAGTCAAGATTAAAATGTGGATTAAGTTGATAAAATTTGCTAATAATTCTGCCAGGTGTTAAAAGACTGGCTTTTAATGTTGGCTTCACCATAGTCATGTGATTGCTCAATTGATTACATTTGTTCAATTACATTCACTCATTCATTCAACAAAGATGTACTAGGTTCCTGCAATCTCCCAGGTACTGGGGCTGCTGAAGATAACAGTGGTGAGGGCCAGGCACAGTGGCTCACGCCTGTAATCCTAGCACTCCAGCAGGCTGAGGTGGGAGGATCACTTGAGCCCAGGAGTGTGAGGTTGCTGTGAGGTAGGCTGATGCCACGGCACTCCAGCCTAGGCGACAGAGTGAGACTCTGTGTCAAAAGAAAAAGAAAAAAAAAGACACAGTGGTGAGTATCGCGCAACCTCTTTTCTCTTGGTGCACAATCTAGTGGAATTTAGAGATGGGCAAACAGGCAATTTAAATAGTGACAAATGGCAGGAGAAGAAAGGGATTGGTGTATGGGGAGCATTCAGAGGGGGCACCTGCCCTCCTGGGACTAAATTTACACCAAGGGTTATGATTGATAGCATTTATTAAAAAGAGAATTTAAACTATACCTAAACATTGGCTTGTTCCTCATCCTGGTATTTGGTCATCTGTAATTATTTATTACAGAATTACATCATCATTTTTAGAAAAACTCTTAGATTTTGGACAGCCACATGTTCTCTGGAATAGAGTCATCTCGACAAAACAGAAATTGGAGTAGACAATTTCTGAGACACTTTCAGTGCCCAGTTCTTTAATTTCTCAGTCCTTCATAGTGCGTGTTCTAAGCAGCATAGTCCTTACTTGCTTTATTGCACACTGGACGTTGCTGGTCCTGTGGAGGCACACAGAATGGCAGTCTTATTCACAAGTAGTGTGGTCTGTCATTTGGAAAGACTTGATTTAATGGTATAGACCAGTGCTTCTCAGGTTTCAGTGGCATTCCCGGGGGGTTGTTAAAATGCAGGTTTTAATTCAGTAGGTCTGGGGTGGGACCAGAGGTTCTGTATTTCTGACATGCTCCCAGTGGCGTCCACTGTGGGTGGAGCACAGTTTCAGCATCACGGGGTCTAGTAAACTGTGTCTGGGGGAGGCTCAATGGAGGTGTTTCGAAGCAGGTAGCAGGCGCTGGTGTGTGGGAAATGCGGACCATGTTTGGGTGCACAAAGTCAGTTCTCTTTCCCTGGTCTCACTGCAATGCCTCGGGTGACCTGGTTCTGTCTCTCCAAACTCTTCTCACTTACTTCTCATGGCCGTCTGCTGTAAATTCCTCTGGTGTTTGCCAGCCTGAGACTTGTGACTTGATCTGCTCACTCTCAAACTGTGTTTGTGTGGGGGGGTGGAGGGTGACTCCACCCCAAATACCTAAATTTTGACATTGCCACATCATGAAAGTTCATTCCCTTTTAAATGTTCTCATCCGTGCCATGCATACAGTAATCTTTACTGCGGCTGCTGCTCTTGGCTCCAGGGTAGGCGCCTGTCCTGTGCAGACTGAGGAAGTGCCTCCAGCACAAGCCCTGGCTGTGCAGACCACCTGCCGGTGCGCGCCCACCATGCTCTGAGTCATTTTCGATAGATTTGCAGAGCTACTTTACCTGGTTGAATAGGCATTTCCGAATATTACCTTGCGAATTCCAAACCTTCATTTTCTTTGCATATGTGTTCTTTTTCAAAACCTGGGAAGCTCTTCCTCCTCATCCCTGTTTCAGGCACATAGGCATTCCCTTTTGCAGAGCAGGTGAAATTTCTTTCAGGGAAAAACATAGGTCTTATAGCCAAAAAAGTATCCTTCTATCTGTTAAGGACAAGTTTAAATCTTACTTTTTCTACCAGGCACGGTGGCTCACGCCTGTAATCCTAGCACTCTGGGGCCGAGGAGGGTGGATCGTTTGAGCTCAGGAGTTCGAGACCAGCCTGAGCAAGAGCAAGATGCCGTCTCTACCAAAAAAATAGAAATTAGCTGGACAATTAAAAATGTATATATATAACAAAATTAGCCAGGCAAGGTAGTATGTGCCTGTAGTCCCAGCTACTCGGGAGGCTGAGGCAGTAGAATCACTTGAGCCCAGGAGTTTGAGGTTGCTGTGAGCTAGGCTGACGCCACGGCACTCTAGCCCAGGCAACAGAGTGAGACTCTGTCTCAAAAAAAAAACAAAATAATATTTAAAAAAATAAATCTTACTTTTTCAACTAAAAATTGTAGCTTACATTCATTTCTCCCGCCCTCAGACTGTATTGATAAAGGGAAGTCTTGCAGAGGCGTTGTTTCCCTGGAGGGGCCACCAAGTGGCTTGTTGTGGTGCACGCACAGTCCTCACCAGCAGCAGCGGCACCTGCCAGGTGTGGGAGTAGCCACTGAGTGAAAGGTCAGGGTGAGAAGAAGCGAGACAGGGGACAAGGTCACAGAAATGCCGCTTGCAGTGACAGAGGGAAGGAAGTGAAGAGTGAGGCCTCCTGCTCAATTCTCATTGCTGCTAGAACTGTTGAGGGTTTAAACACAACAACAACAACAACAACAAGAATTTATATTTCTCAAATATTTTAAATGGCCAGAGCAAATAGATATATAATAGACAGACACATAGTAGGTATTTGCCAGTTTAATAATTTACTGCGTAGTTAAGTGTGATGTTAAGGTTATCTGAAACACTGACTATTGAAAAACCATTTTAATTCCTTTTTCTCTAGGTTTGAACTTCAGCACCTGTGTTGTGAGATTAGGTAGAAGGCCTCTTAATACATTTCAAGCACTATAAACATTTCTCTTTCTGAGGTTATGTTGTTATTTTTCTAAGGCCTCTCTGTTAGCACTTTTGGTTGAATAGGACTATTCTCTCATTTTGAGATCATTTCTTCTGAGAAAATTTCTCATTTAATGAGGGCTCCAAATATTTGATTACCACCGGGTTTCAAGATGTGTTTCCTGGGCAAGGGAGAAGTCAGGGTCACGGGTCTGCTATGTTAAAGATGAATCCTGCTGGAATTAAAGGTGGAAATAGTGACATCATGAAACACCTTTGTTTTGAAAATATTTTCTGCAGGGAGAAAAAGGAAGACAAAAAGAAGGGGGCAGGGAGGACACGGGCACGGCAAGCCCATGAGTAGATCAGCTACTCCTCCCCACGGAGCCAGGTCTCTAAGATAGGGGTCGCCACAGAGGATAAAAAAATTGATAGGAGATAGTGAGAATAAAAGAATACACAGAGACTAAGGTATAGTTTATAGTTTTATATAAAAAGATCAGAATAATCACAGCGGGGAACTTAGGCAGCTAGGCAGATCCCCGTAACTGTCTAGCAATATGGTTAGATTCACACAGGTTTTTATAATCACAGATCTCAATTACTAGTTGTCAGGGTAACACATTTGCATATCAGGGAATGCAGTTGCTAGGGCAGCAGGATTACACAGGTAGTGGGCTAGGGTCAAAAATCCTCTCAAAGGGCTACTAACAAGTCTTTATCTAGGTGAACAAACAGGTACAAAGTCTTTCAGGGGCTAGCTGCTAAGTTCTAAGAGGTGGTCATCAATTAACAGAAGTATAATAAAAGAGGTATAGTGACTCTATATTTCTTTGATGTAGTCATTGTGGACTTAAAGGTAAATAGACAGTCAGTCAGGAGTGAAGAGGAAGCCTGAATTTCTACAAACAGGTTGTTTATGACAGAGAGGCATATCTCAGAGCAAAGTACACTCATTGTCTCTGGCTCCCATCCTGTGGGCTAGATATTTACCTGTGTCTCCGCATTCGGGACCCAGAAAAGCCGCACAGAGAGATAGCCAGGTAGTCCCTTGGATTGCTTCCCTACCAAAGATTTGAGAGCTCTCCCATGATAACAGCCTCTGATAAGTGAACCATTGAGTTCACACATTCTTTCAGGGCAAAACCCTGCAAACTCCTGTTTCTGTCTTTAATACAGCAATATTGGGCAATACAATAAAATAATGATCTTATAAGCCACATTTCATTAATTCCTCAATCATATTTCTCAACAGTTTTCATCTCTGAAAAGTATTGCCTGTGGTCATCAGATGTCCTTGTTTTCAGAATTGTTGTCTTTAAGCAAAGAGTAAAGGTACAAATAAAACTCCCATGATGACTTTCAGAAATTTGTCATCAGCTCGGGTTCTAAATATTTATGTTGTAGCCTGGATTGAAATTTTAACAAGTTATGTATAATTTGAAACAAATTTAGAAAAGCAGTGTGGTGGCAGATACCCATTGTCTGCCTCTGTCCATTTGTCTGAGAAGTGGAGCTGTAACAGCGTCGTCACCCTCCTCCCCTACATGTGGAAGGTCATATTGACAGTGGGGAATATGTAACAGAAGGAATGGCCTGAAAAAAATGGTAAAATATATTCTGTCTCTTTAAAACATCCCCGACTCCTCTTTAAGAACTAAAACCTACACCCCTGCTGCAGGCCACTGGTTGGGAGGGGCAGAGGAATGTCCTTTATTTTTTGTGCTACAGGAGAGGGTTCCACTGGAACTCTCCAGGCAGAGGTCTGGGTGGAGGTCAGGAGATTGTCTTCCAGGGAGATGGGACAGATCAGAATCATCAAATGTAGTTGAACAGCAATTGCCTGAAACAGGATGGGCTCCCTTTAAAAACTGTGTTTCTGCTTATGTATGGGACTTTTGAAGTTTGAGACGAAAAGTTCTACTACCATTTTTTCTCCTTTTCTGGAAAAGTAATAAACTTCTCTTTCCTTCTCCTCAAACCACTTCATCTCATTCTTCTGATGTGGCCTTGAGGACAAGTGCTGAGCTTTCCATAACAGGGCTGATGTGTGTGACATGGGAAGAGGAGATCCTGCCGACTGTGATCTCACTGCAGGGTGACACCAGTCTGAGAGGACAAGCTGGCCCATGGAGACAGGCGTGCGACGGACAGAGGGGATGGTCTGGCTCCTCTTGTCTGGGATGCCCAGCTCCACTCCTGCCATTTTGTGGTCATGTGAGCTGTTGATGTTTGATTGTTTGCATTCCTTTTCTGTCCTGACTGATACAAGTTACAGGTGGAAACTGGATGTGTTGTTGATGGTTTAATCTACTCATGCATTCCTTCAGTGTGTATCAAGTGACTAGGCACAGGGATTGGCACATGCCTCACTGGCTGGTAGACACAGCCCACCAGAAATATAGACCTTTGAATCTTGAAGGTAAGCAGTAGAGGCTAGACAGTCCCCCTTTGGACATGCTGGACAAACACTGGAAGTATAGAAACTGGACATGTAGGGGAAGCCAGTCCACCTTTGAGCTAACTTGGTATGCAACACTGCCCAAGAGCTCTTTTTTAGAGAATGGTGACCAACAAACTGATCAGACCTTCTCTCCTAAGTGCCCAGGAAGGGTATCCCTGGAGCTGAAGCCATGTTGGGCGGAGCTGGAATGTTGCCCTGCTGCCCCAGGAGGCCTGCTCCATTCCAGCCTTGGGGAGCCAGGGAGGCCAGTAGGGCTGGGGCATGTGGTTCTGTCCTGCCTGTATTCCCATGGGCTTTTCACTTCTCTTACTTTTTAAATGGAGATATAAATCACATACCATAAAATTTATCATTTTAAAGTCTACATTTCGGTGGTTTTTAGAATATCCACAAGATTGTGTAATCATCACCACTATCCAATTTCAGAACATTCCAGAATGATGGACATTTGAGCTGTTTGCACCTTTTCACTATTATAAATAACACTGCTATGAACATTTGTGTATAAATTTTTTGTATGGATGTATATTTTCATTTCTCTTGGGTAGGAGTGGAGTTGCTGGTTCCCATGGAAACTCTATGTTTAACCATCTGAGGAACTGCCAGACTTTTCCAAAGTGGCTGTGTCATTTTTTCCTCCCCACCAGCAGTGTGTGAGGGTTCCAATTTCTCCACATCCTCACCAACACTTGTTATTGTTCATCTTTTTAATTCTAACCATCTTACTGGGTGTGACGTGGTAGTTCATTGTGGTTTTTCTTAATTATTGACACTGAGCATTTTTTCATGTGCTCACTGGCTATTTGTATTAATATATCTTCTTTGGAGAAATGTCTATCAAGTCCTTTGCCCATTTTTAAAATTAGGTTGTTTTTCATTTTTTATTGAGTTGTGAGTTTTTACATACATATCCTGGAAACTAGACCTTATCAAAATATATGGTTTGCAAATATTTTCTCTTTATATGGATTGTCTCTTTCCTTGATAGTATCCTTTGATGCAAAAAAGTTTTTAATTTTGGTACAGTCCAGTTTTTCTACTTTTTCTTTGGTTTCTTGTTCTTTTTGTATTTTATCTAAGAAATTGTTGCCTAGTCTAAGGTCACTGTGTTAGTCAGGGTTCTCCAGACAAACAGACCCCATGTAAGATTATAGAGAGAGTTTACTGTAAGGTCCTGGCTCACATGATAATGGAGGCTGAGGAGTCCCATGGTCTGCCATCTGTGAGCTGGAGACCCTTATTCATGTCTTCTAGTTTAGTTTATCTCCACATACTTTATTCTTTTTGATGCTGTTATATATGGAATTCCTTTCTTAGTTTTATTTTTGGATTATTGCTGCAAGTGTTTCTTTTAAAAAATATTGATCTTGTATCCTGCAATCTTGTTGAACCGTTTATTTGACCTAATAGTTTTTCTGTGCAAATTCTTTAGATTTTTCTACATACAAGGTCATGTCATTTGCAAATAGAGGCAACTTTTCTTCTTTTCCAATCTGGGTACCTTTCGTTTCTTTTTCTTGTCTAATTGCTCTTCATTATCTTTTGCAGTTGCAATTTCTACCCCGTCCAAGTTTCCTGGATTATTTTTTCCTTTTTAAAAAAATTTTTTGCAGATCTAAATTCTACCATGAGAAGTTTGTAGCTATGATCTGATTTTTGTGTCAATCATTTCTAGCAACAATGTTCATCATAAATTGGATAAAAGACTGACAGTTTGTATTTATGTCTTAGCTGTTCCAAGGGAGTGTATTCTTGAATTGCTCTATTATCCAGAGTTTGTTGATGGAATCGTTCCTTCAATTTGTCATTACACGTCTGAGCAATGTATTCTAACTCTCCATGTAGTCAATGTAGCAGATAACAAGCTCTGGGGACCAGATTGTCCTAGGAGTCCAAATAGTGGGATCAGCCAGCTCTTCCCGGGTGAGGCCCAAGACTGTGTTTCATAACTGCACTTGTCTGGCCCTTCCACATTCTATCCTTTCCTCAGGGTCCCACTCCTCGGGATCCTGAATCTAATAGAAAATCAGGTCACTTAAAAATCAACTTAAATATTCCAAGAATAATAGAGTGAGGGAGTAGTCATTCCTGGATATAAAATCTCCCTGCTTTTATACTGGTCCCTATTAAATACACATTAATATCATAATTTGGAACTTAAACATTAAAAAGCCTTTAGTAAACTGGCCTAGTGTCATTTTCTGTTTACTAAGTAGAGTTATTCCAACCCCATGATAAATTTATATATTAAGATTAGAGAAGGAAATGTTTATGATGGTAAGATATAAACACTAAGACCAGTAACTTTAATTAAAACATCTTTTGGGGGTCTTTGATATGTAAGATTGATGTCTGGTATGGGCTGGAATGTTTTAGCTAGAGACATACGATTTGTGTGTGTGTGTTTTAATTTTTATGTAAATGGAGTCAAGTTTTAAAATCACGCCGTGGTGCAGATCTACATTTTTGGCTATCCTGCCAGTTCCTCGGCAGCGCACCAGTCAGATTTGTACAACTGAGGCAACAGCCAGGGATGAGAGTCCTCTGCACTCTTCCCTACTGCTGCATGTCACCAGCTGGGGCAGCTGGCCCAGGCCAGGACTGATGTTCTTGGTTGGCAGGATGCAGAGAAGGGTGTGGAGTGTTGCTAAAACCGTAGCTGACTGGGTTCGGAAACACCAGCTCACAAGGTAAGTTCTTGATTCCCATCCAGCTGAATTGAGAAGTGGCAGAGACATCTGAAAATTAAATAAAATCTGACTAAGGTGGTGCTTTTTATTCTATTATTATGGTTAACAGCCTGGATGATTCAGAGAAAAACTGAGTGCTAACCCGAATGAGTAATAGTGCCACTTGGCAGTGCTTGGGATAAAGAACTGCGGGCGCAATCCTGTCTCTCTTCCTCCTGACCCGTTGGGGAATGTCCGGGTTGAAGACGACCAGACTGACCTGAGCACAAGAAGGCTCAGCAAGACAGCCTTGGAGGAAATTAGCTAGGAGGATCAAGACTCAGAAAGAAGTTTGGCAGAACCCATTTTCATGTATTATATTACTTTCCAGAACAGCTTTCTTTGCTGTTTATAGGTGCATGTGTTATCTTGGCCCTCTGGGAGCAAAAATTCCTGTATTTGACCAGGACTGTTTTTCCAATAGGCAGTTTCCTAACAGAAACGGGGCATTTGTTTATTTGTTTTACTTTTGGTTTTGCTGAATAAAAGCTGCCACTTTGCAAAGACCGGAGTTGCTTAGTATCAGGCATCTGTCGATGTAGGAAGGTGCATACATGTTTTATTGCAGTTACCTGTCATTATATGACACAACAGAAATCAGAGCAGACTACGGCGTTCAGCGCTGTTTCTGGGAAGGGAGTCTAGCTTGGGTAACACAAATGTGTGCATAAGAGAACAAAGCGACTAGAGAGAGACTGATTAGAAGCCAAATTCATGTCCTCAGAGCACACAGGTGCTTTTCCGTTCTGATTCTTCGCAAGGATTTACTTTTTATATCGTGCTGTGAACATATAAGTGAAACCTAGGCAGTTCCGAAGCCTGCTCTTTTCCTGTGTTGCTCTTAAAAAAAAAAATAGGTTACCTTGAGCATGACTTACTTCCCGTGCAGTTCTGGGTCTGCTCATGGAGGATGCGAGGTGAGATGCAGTCAGCTGGCCGTGGAGCAGGGAAGAGGGCTCGGACGTCCAGGAGGGCACTGTGCCTGCCTCCTCCTCTTGAAATAGTACGACTGAGTGTGACAACCGTGTCTGGAGAAACCAGGGATGGAGTTTCTTCAAACGATCCTGGCAGTTTTAGAAAAGGAAAATCCATTATAAACAGAGATCTATCTTTCTTGGGTAAGCAAACCGAGACTGTAAGTACCAGAGTTCTGGAGGGAAGCAAGCTGCTGCTTACTGTCAGGGTGCTGACTGAGAAAACCAAATGCCAGCAGGGCTCTTCTCTGCTTCCACACCAGTTTCCAGCCTCTCTAGTATTGAATTTGAGCCAACACTTTCTCTAGGGCCTGAAATTGTTATTTTATCTCACCTTTGGCACATTATTTGGTTATGTCTCAATAGGGATTTGGCTATAGTATTTCTTCTTTTTTTCTTTTCTTTCTTTGCTCCTAAACATCCTATAATGCAAGGCTGTAGTCTTTATATCCACAGGGGTTATTTTGTTTTAATATAGAAAAATCATTTAATCAAGTGTAATAAAATTATGAGACCCACAATAAATCTGATTGCTGGGATACTTTGCTGCATTCACTTGACAAACTGAATAGAGACATTAAGATTAATAGGAAGTTTGTAATTATGGCATCTGCAAAAATTAAAGCTCTAGGAAGACACATACCAAGATCATCCTTCAGGCCCTTCAAATATCCTTATATGATACCAAGGGCTTCTTGTTATTTTTTGGTAATTTTTGGCTTTGGGGGCAGAACAGGAGACCTTTGAGAGAAGGGGGAGAAAGGAAAGGGAGGGGGAGGAGGTGGCGAGGCGATCCCGATCGGCTTCCCCTCAGCGTCGTGGGGCTGGCAGGCTCTGCGCAGGGGGCAGTGTTCACGCTGGTTCAGAGTCTGCACTGCTTTGCCTGTTTTCGGGCCTCACAGACGTCTGGAACAGTGCTTTGCCCTCTGTTACACAGGGTTGACTCGCTGATGGCCCCTGAGAGAGGTCACAGAGCTGATTGCAGAGACATTATTTCATTGTAGCTTTACTCCAGTTTAATGAACTCTTCTCTAGACACAACCCATTTTCTGAATCAGAGGACGCCTATTCTCACATTTTCTGTTATGGTTGTTTGAAAATTTCACAAACATCAGATTTTATTTTATGATTTATTTACTCAATGCAAGTCACACTGCAGCTACAAATGTGACCCTTTCTGTTGTCAAGTGTATTTGTCAGTTTAACAACATTCCCCATGTCTTCTCTTTGAGTCCTGATTCTCTAAGTCACAGGTGTAGACACCAGATGTGCCCTCAGGGTTGTGAACGGCTCCCTGGCTCCCTTGAGGGAAACAGAAATCAGAATCCAGTGTTTTGAGAACCTACCACCAGGTCGTGCCCATGGGTCTGTTGTGGACAGCAACGGAGAGGTATTCAAGGCACTATGGCCCAGACTGGTCCTTCCTCTCTGTCCTTGTATTACGGAAAGCTCAGCACCTGTCTGTGAGGCCACGTCAGAAGAACAAGAACAAGTGGTTGAGGAGAAGGAAAGAGAAGTGTATTGCTTTGCCAGCAAAGGAGGAAAATGGTAGACTTACTCCTCTCAAAGTCCAAATTCCTGTCCATAAGCAGAAATACAGAGCTTCTAAAGGGAGGATCCTCAGATCTAGTCTATCATCCTTAACAGATTCTTATTATCCCATCTCTGCCCATCTCTGCTGAAAACAAAGCCTGTGTCCTCCCCCACCTAGGAGGCCCTGCTGGGCCAGGGATGGTTGAGCTACCTCCTGTAACACAAAAGACAAAAGACATTCCTTTGCCTGAGGCAGGGATGCAAAAAGAGTGGGGGAAGTTTTAGAGAGACAGAAAATATTCTTGCCATTTTTTTCAGGCCACTCCCTCTGTTACACTTGTCCCCTGGGTGTGTGGAGAGGTGCTCACAGGCGCTGTGGCCCAGACTGGGCTCTGTCTCTCGCTCTGTCCCCTCTTGTGCATCGGGTCTCCAGGATTCAGCCTCTGAGATGGAGATTTTCATACAGGAAGTGTTACAGAGGGAATGGCCCAAAAAAAATGGCAAAAATCTTTTCTCTTTAAAACATCCCCTACTCCTTTTTGAGAACTAAAACCTGCAACCTTGTGTCAGGCCAGTGGTTGGGAGGGGCAGGGTAAGTCTTTTGTTCTTTGTGCCACAGGAGAGGGCTCCTGGGAACTGCCAGGCTGGCAAGCACGGGTCCTGGGAGTCCCGGTGGGTGGAGTTTGTGGGATTGTCTTAGGCACAGATGAGATGATCAGAATCATCAACTGTAGCTGACAGCAATTGCCTGAAGCTGAATGGCTTCCCTTGAAAAGCTCTCAATTTCTGCTTATTATGAGGATGAAGGCAGCATTGACAGGAGTCTCCATCCTCCTCATCTGCCGGCAGATTAATAAATATCTTTCCTTCTCCTCAAACCACTCATCCTCGTTCTTTTGACATGCCCTCGAGGACAAGGGCTGAGCTTTGCGTAACAGAAGTTTATTTAGAAATGCTCTTCATTGGCTGTGCGTGGTGGCTCATACCAAAACCAGACAAAGACACTACAAGAAAACTATAGGCCAATATCTCTTACGATTACGAATGCAAAAATCTCAACAAAATACGAACAAAAAATCTAGCCACATATGAAAAGGATTATATGTCATGATCAAGTGGGGTTTATTCCAGATATGCAAGTCTGGTTCAATATACAAAAATCAATCAAAGTAATACACCAAGGGAATAGAATAGAGGACAAAACACACAGATCATCTCAACAGAACTGAAAAAGCATTTGATAAAATCCAACATCCTTTCATGACAAAAGCACTCAACAAACTGGAAGCAGAAGGGGGCTTTCTCAACCTGATAATAGGCATCTGCGAAAACCCCACAGCTAGCGTCATGCTCAGTGGGTAAAGGCTGAAATAAGGCTCTCCCCCAGAGAGCTGGAGCACAGAAAGGATGTTCGCTGCCACTTCTTCTTCCTCCCCCTCCTCCTCTTCTTCTCCTTCCTCCTCCTCCTCCTCCTTCTTCTTTGGGAAAAAGATTCTTCACTTGCGAGTTGGAATGAAGTATTTCCACCACATATAATTGTTGGGTTTCATACAGATTAAAAGTTCAGTTATTGTGCCAATGTGAATGGTCTGCGGAGGAGGGACCAGAAGGGACTCATGAGAGGGGCCGTTGGTAAGGATGTGTGGGATGGAGACGGTACGGCTGGGGAGGGTCGGACTGCATGGTGTCTGTGTGGATGGAAGTGGGGAGAAGGGTGAGCTGTGTAATAGACAGAATCTGATGGTTTATTTGAAAGGAAGAGGGGAGAGAAGACAGCAGACATCACTGACCTCTGAACATAAAACTAGACTCTCTCCTGCTCTGAATAGCCCTAGTAACATTAGACAACATGTGTAAGCAGGGGAATACTGATGTTACTGGCCCCGCACAGGAGAAAAAAGAACAGATGATCTCCATAAAATGAAACAAATGGGGCTCTCTCACCTTCAACATCTGAGCACTTACCATGCACTTGCTCAGGTGTGTAGGCTGCCCACATGAAAGGCGGCCTGGTTTACTCCGTGATCAGCTGTAGCCACCTCCATCAGAAGTACATGGAAATGAAAATAGCTAGATTGCTTTCTAGTTATTTAAAACCAATAACTAGTTTTAAAATGCACTCTCACCACTTCTATTCATCATTGTAGTGGAGGTTCTAGCCAGGGTAATTAGACAAGAGAAAGAAATAAAAGGCATTCAAATTGGAAAGGAAAGAATAAACAACCCAGTAAAAAGTGAGCAAAAGACATGAACAGAAGTTTTTCAAAAGAAGATAGAAAAATGGCCAAAAAATATATGGAAAAATGCTCAACATCACTAATCATCAGGGAATTAAAACCACAATGAGATATCACTTTACCCCTGTCAGAATGGCCATTATTAAAAAGTCAAAAAAAACAATAGATGCTGGCATGAAAGCAGAGAGAAAGGAATGCTTATACACTGTTGGTGGGACTGCAACTTAGTACAACCTCTATGGAAAACAGTACAGAGATTCCTCAAAGAAATAAATGTAGACTTACTATTCAATCCAGGAATCCTACTAGTGGGTATCTATCCAAAGGAAAAGAAGTCATTTTATAAAAAAGACACCTGTGCTTGAATGTTTATTGCAACATGATTCACAATTGCAAAGATACGGAATCAACCTAAGCGCTCATCAATTCATGAGTGGATAAAGAAAATGTGATATACATATATACACACCATGGAGTACTACTCAGCTATAAAAAGGAATGAAATAATGTCTTTTGCAGCAACTTGCATGGAACTGGAGACCATTATCCGAAGTGAAGTATCTCAGGAATGGAAAAACAAACATCACATGTACTCTCTAATAATTGGGAGCTGAATGATCGGCATAAGTGGGCACAAAGATGTAAAGCACATTGGAAACCAGGAAGGGGGAGGGTGGGAGGGGCTGAGGGATAAAATCTTGCCTATCAGGTACAATGAACACTATTCCGGTGATGGGCGCACTTAAAGCCCCGACGTAAGCATTATACAATGTGTCAATGTAACAAAACCATTGTACTCCCTTAATATTTTGAAATTAAAAAGAATTGGAAAGGAAGAAGTAAAACTATCTTTGCTCACAGGTGACATGATCTTGTATGTAGAAAATCCTAAGCGGTCTACACAAACACATACACACACACACACACACAACTATTAGAGCTAGTGAGTGAGTCCAGCAAAGATCAGCTGAGCAGAGCTGACTGGCGTGTGCTCCCAGTGGAGGGGAGTGGCGCGAGGGAGGGACGGGGAAGTGAGGTGGTCAGGAAGGAAGCGGGAGGCAGGTCCAGCCATCGTAAGGTCTTGGGCATGTCCCGTTGCAGATTCTTCAGCACACTCCTTGGACAATCAGGGCAGGCGTAGGCTAGAAGGTGTGGGTCCCAGGTGAAGCTACAGGTCTAGAGAGAGCTCTCAGGTGGAACCAAGGCCAGGTGGTTGAGCCTTTGGATACCCATGATTTGAAGTTGGAGGTGCAGCTGATCCAGGTGAATCTACAGGCTTGAGACCCACAGCACAGGGATGTCATTTTGTTTCGGTGCAGACTGCTGCCAAGCGCAGGTGCAAAACCAGTTTGCGAGGGACCAGTAGTGCCCTGGAGGTTGTTTCAATCCTCATCTGACCTAAAAGTCTTGAAATGCTCCCCCAAATGTTTTTTTTTTTTTTTCAGGCTGCTTGCTGAGAAGTTTTATTTCCTCCAAACAAGGACAAACCCCAAGTGAAATAAATAATTTTGGGTGTGGGAGTAAGGAAGATACAGATAATTAAATGCAGAGCGAGGGTTGCTACATGTATTAAGTTCTATGGCTGACGGGGAATTAGAAGAAATAAAAGGGTTTTTTTTCTTTTTCAGTAGTATATTTTCCCAAGGAAAAATATTCATAATAATTTATTCATGTCCTGAAATCCCAGTTTTAACCCTGACACTCATCAGACATTAGACTCAACAAATCCATTTATTAAATGTTAATAAATGGTTTGTAAATACCATTCTATACTTAAAAAACAAAAATAAAACATGTACTCCTTATAGACGTGGAGAAGGCCTATTCTTGTGTTTACATATTTTTAAAATAACATGTATGGATTTATTCTACATGCACCATTCCATGCCTTGCCTTTTTTTTTTTTATTGGGGGAAAACTACAAAGCATTTACAGTACAATGTTTACAGTCACAATTTGTAGTGAGCTGATTTCCCAAAATATATTACCACTCAAGTTGACTTATCTTGTTACATTCAAAAACCTACTCTGTCA